>BMAO01027999.1:0-53840 GCA_019973975.1 Trichonephila clavata
ACTTCAAAGGGGTTTATCAATGCCGCGATCAAGTCACCGAATACGCGACGGGGATACCGTCACCGAACGTAATGGCACAAGATTGCTCTAAAATCAGCGAGATTTGTCCTCTGTAATAAAGCTTGTATGAGACGAATACAGGCCTTAGGGATTGCCAGTCCGTAAGGCTTCGATGACTGTGGTTAAACGTGGTGAATCCTTCAGACACCAATACCTAACAGGCATAGACTTCATCTGCACCGCTTAGGTGACGTACAGGCTGAGCAAGTGGGTTCTCAAGCAAGCTGTTGGAACCATAAGCAACAATGAGTGGCAGCCTGTGGGACAGTTAATTTCTCGCCACCGCAGCGCATCCATATTCAATCGGGTGCTGACCAGTGACGAGAAGTGGTCCTATATGACACTCCAGCACCCAAACATTGGCTGTTACCCAGGATATTTTCCGCACAAATAAGATTAAACTATGCACCCACAACATTATGCTTTGTGTCTGGTGGACGGTCGTCATGGTTTCTATGAGTTACAACAATAGGACAAACAGTCACTGCTGGCCTGTACTTTCGCAGCAATTGAATGTGTACTACTGACATTCCAATTGCAGAGAAATCACTGGTTAATCGAAAGTGGTGTACTGTTATTGCAAGCGATAATGCGAGGCCGCACGTCGCAAGCGGGTGGTCAGGAATACGATACAGCGACTTGTTAAGAATTACTTTGTAATCCTCCTTACTCACCTGAAGGCATATGCCAAGCTCACGGGACTTTGCAGCCCACACTCTGAGCTCTTACCGCAAGGGGATTAATAACTGAGACTGTAGACAGAACGTGCTGGATGCCGAAGGGGATTGTTTGAGGACTACGACTAACAATAGGCTAAGCTGTTTGTATGTCGTGTTCTTTTGGGTCATTAAAAATGGCAAGAACTTTTTTGTTTCGCTTGTACTATCAAATATAAAGTTTTAAAAGTTTCTGCGAAAATCAAAATTTGGCAACATGAGTAAACACGTGGTCGCATTTATCATAGGACTATGACATTTAAAGAATTTATGAACCGATTTGCTGGAAACGCATGTTTACAGTTATGTGACTATGAAGCCACACGAATTTAGATCATTGCAACTCTAGATGATATGTGGAGCCCGTTATTTTTTTTAAAAATCTAAAACGTATTTATATAACTTCTAAAGTGAAACCTTTCTTGTATAATATCATTTCTATGACAAAGCTTTCTCTTTTCCAAATTCATTTTACTGCAGCATAATAACATTGTTTGCTTTATTTATTGTTATTAAAACAAATTGTCGTGTATGTTTGCTATAAATTTAAGTGCGACTGTGGTGACCGATTGTTCAGGGTCACGAACTTATGGCCATCATTGTTTCTTTTTGATTCATTTCATTGTTTCTTTAAATTTAACATTTTTCTTTTGTAATTTATTAGCTCGGCATCAGTGGTCTCTAGTGATGAAGGTCACATGACAAAAATAAACACATGTTCTCCATAGAATTCAAAACAGACATTAAACTAAGTGTTGTTATATTTGTTAAACTTAGATAAACTAAATTTCATAATTGGTGAAAGATATTCAAATATTATAAAAAAAAATTACATCAAAAAGATTTTAATTTTTAAAAAAATTATTTTAAGCTTGTATTTAAAAATAAAATGCAATAAAAGAAGACATTTGTTCTTTTTAAGAATAAGTTTCTGCAAAGTTGGCAACAACGAAATGCACGAACTGATTAGCTGAAAACCCATGATTGCTTTTATGGAGTGATTGTTACGTCGCATGAGTTTTTTAGCTGATTGGTTAGAAACACTTGGTTATCATTATCATGTGACTATGACGTCACATGAATTTAGCTCATTGATTGAAACACTTGCATCCTTACAATTTGTAAATTATTTGATAATTTGAAATTTCTCATAATAAAAATGAATTAAAGCTTTGCGTTGCCATTCTTTAAGCTTTCTTGATTAAATATTTATATAATTATATTTCAAGAACTTTTTCCCGAAAAATATTCGTCGAACAAGTTATCTGGATTAATGATAAATACAGATTTAAAAGAAAAATTGAAAAGAAAAAAAGCGAGTAGCACTTAAAAAGTATTAATGATAGCAACATTCTGACCCAGGTTGCGAAAAATACTTTTATAGTTCAATCAAATCGATCGTCTGGGTTTACTTTGAGGTAAATTTTATTTTTAGCTTCTCACACTGGAAAAGATTTAGTCAATGATTCATGAGTAAAAGTAAAAAAAAAAAATAAGGGACTACTTAGTTGTATTTTTCCGCAGATTAAATCGAATTATTATTAAAACAAGATTCGAAATCTTGTTAAACATTTCCTTATTAGAATTCGAGGATTAAGAATGTTGTATTTGCAGTCAGTTTCTTTTCTTTAAAAAAGAATTTTTGTGATGAAATGTGAATTTTATTCGTAGTCTGGATTAGGTTAAAATAAAAATGCAGATTATTTTACGTAAGAATTTTGTTAGGCTTAAGTATTACGCATTTCTTTTTTCTGTTCAGTAACACTTCATTTGTTTTCATATCTTTGGAATTATTTCAACTTTTTCTTGAGAAGTTTACAATGTAGAGGATTTGTATCATCATAATGCTAAATTAATAGAAAAGTTAAAAATAGTATAATTTTTAAAAACCATTTTAAAGAAAAAGTTCATTTTACTCAATGCATGGATATATCCGTAATTATCGGTTTTTTAAATATTTCGATATCATTTTTCTACAAATAATGGGTACAATCCATAAAGAATTCTCCATCTGAGAACTAAGGAATTCTTTTAAACACTTACGTTGTCATTATAATCCTTTTTAAAAAGCATAATTTGTATTTTAAAGCATAAATAACAAATCTTTCATTATTAATGGTGCTTTCTTCTATTATTAAAAAGGAATACAGATTCAGAATACAAGTAAAAGTAAATCTTACTTTTATGTATGAAATATTATTTTTAAATTAAATCTTTTTGGCTTACTAAAAATTAAAATTTCATTACAGACAGTCTCTAACATATGGGAGCACTAGTTCACTAAAGCCCTGCGAACAGTGATAGCTATTTTCCTATATATGGGGTATCTCAGTATAGTAAAATAACCATAAATTCAGGATTTAGCGCCCCCTGGAGACAAACAACAGAGTTAGTGCTTCTATCTCGAAATTGGGTGGAGATATATTATTAGAGTGTTTCAAATTGAATGTAGAAATTACAAGCGGTGATAAATATTTAGTTGAAAATAATTTATTGTTAAGAATTACTCAGAATGTAGACGGAAGCTCAAAATTTGGTTAGTTGCTACGCAAGCGTAATGGATCAATGCACATGCACGAGTTCAAACAACGCAGCAGTTAAAAAGGTTTACTGTGGCCGTATCTCATAGGTGTTACAGCAAACTTAAACATTGGCATGCTTGATTAATGGCTGATGCTACAACTAGATATGGAATCCACGAATTGCAGTTATTGCAAGATAGTTTCCTCATAATTGAGTGCGGAGGTTTCACACTTTTAGACTAAATCTTTCAACGCTTTATGTCGGCTTAACTGGAATTGCCAGCGATGTCTTCCGCTCTTGGTCACTTATAACTCCGGAATTAAGAATGCGATTTCTTTGTATTAGATTATGCATACTGTATGTGCTTTTCTTACCAAAATATATTCCAGAACTCAAAATGCGCATTTCTAATACTCTTTCGTTGGTCACTCCAGATATACATGGTATGAACTGTCCGTGCAACCAAAGAGAGTGAAGGGAGCCACAAAAATAATTTATAAAGTATTTAAGAACAATTTACAGCTACCTTTAAGATTTTTGTAATTTTTACAGCTAAATTCTTTTTAATTTAACAGCTAATTTTATAAAAGTATCCATTAATATATTTTGATCCGTTTTTAAAAAGTTTCTCATCCTTCCCCCTTTATTTCAGAGATATTTAGGTATATGAAAAACCATTTTCCAAAATTAAACACATAAAAGATTTTTAAAAGTCTAAGTAAATACAAGCATTAAAGTATACTGAACTTTCATAAAATTGATTTGAACAAATTGTCAATCAATGAAAATTAAGACATAATAACTTATAACATTTAGACTTATTTTGAGTTAGCTTCATATACGTTGCGGGATTTTCGAAAGCTTATAGTATAACAGATAAAACGTGCTTACGTATTATCGCAACCTATTGGCGAAGTTATATGAAATGAAGCACATGATAGTCAATTCAGCACATGCGAAATTCGGGTTGCCAACTTTTGGTGAGTTATCTTGAACGTTGGAGATTGTTGCGATAATACGTAAGTACCGATAGAACTTACAGTTTCATTATATATGCTAAAGGTTATGTTTCTTAATTAGTTTGTGTGATTTATTTACACAATTTAAATTTTATAAACTAAACAGAATATAATTTGTAGGGTCTTATTGGTGGTGCTCGTGATCTGGTGTTAAAGCTCAAAGTGTTGTTTGGAGACCTCTGCTTTAATCAAATAATAAAATAAAATTTAAAACAAGCTGAACACAATGTAGTTTGTCTGTTTCCGAACGACTACAAGACAATAAATTAGTTATTATCAAAACTCATTGGAAGAACAAATCATTTAAATATTTTTTTTAAAAATACTTTCAAATATCTTTTCTTGAGCACGGAGTTTTAATTTTCAGCGAACTTTTAATTTTGTAAAAAATTATTATTGAATGAATTTTGACTTATTACGTAGGCACCAATTTAAAATTATGAAATTTGTTGACAAAACAAATAAAATCATTCTGTTGGTTACTACAAACTATTTTCTCTTCATGCTCTGATTTCTCTTTAAATGCCAAAGTATGATGCAAATTAAATTACTTATTATACGATCCCAGCAATTTTATTAACATAGTTCTTTAAACGTGATTTTAAAATTATGCATCCGTAAATAAATGTAACAAGTGTTTTCTGTTATAATAACTCATGCGGTGATTTTAAATGATGTCAAACATGTGTATCGTTTGTAAAATAAAGTTATATAATTGTTCGTTCTTGCGTTTGCATTAAAATGCAAACAGTTGTTACAGTTCTTTAGAAGTAAAAAATAAAACTACATCAATTGATTTCCCTCAATTGAAATCGATGTCGGAAGCAATAAAATTTAACGTTAAACATTTTCACTTACTTTTCAGGTAACGGAAAATAAGTTTATTTAATATTTAGGGGTTTTGTTAACGATTGAAGGATTCATTGTATCAATACAAGCTTTGTTTGAAGTTATATGGATCGTTAATTTATTATTTTATGCTCGAGTGAATAGACTAATTTGAAAGTCTGAATATTGTACAGAACACTGGATTTCTTTTCAAAAATTAAAGTAGAATGTTTGAAGTTAATGCATTTCAAAACTTAATATACACCCTATAGCAGCGGTTCATAAACTTTCAAACACACCTCGGCAACCCTTTATGTATTAGCCTGCTATCGTGGACCCCCCCCCCCCGAGATTTTGAACACCCCCCTCCCTGATCTAATATTTTTGATAGAAATGCATTTTCTAGTAAAGATTTATCATCGGTAGCTATTTAGTGATCTAGTCTGAGATGGTACATTTTTCAATTTTTGTGCGAGGCCTTGCAGAGTCTGTAAAAGAGTTATATAATAGACTTAACATTATATAATAGACATTCGTAGACCCCCAGAAAGGCGTGGGGGATCCCCGGAGGTCCACGGATCAAAGTTTAACAACCATTGACCTATAGCATAAAAAACTACGCAGTAAGAATTTATCAAAATAGAACCAAATTTTCTCCCATGCATGTATCCTTGCGATACGAATGCAATTCATTAGTTTTTACGACCAATATTTGATGGAGCTCTGGGTCATTGCAATAAAACATCCGGATGGTATATAAAGCAAAAGGCATTTCAATGCTTAGACATTAATTTAAAAGCCCGAATGTGGCTCCGTATATTCACGTGGATGTTCGAACATGTCTTAGATGAAAACAGTGTAAGTCCCACTTTGAATGGAGCTTCAATAACCAGCGAAAACCGAGACGTCTTCATTATGGTGTAATATTCACATGATTGCTGTCTACCACACGGCCTGACAACCAGGAATTATGGTATGATATTCCGTCTCATTTAATATCCTAGCTTGTTTGCGTACTATTTGGAATAGACATCCTTACAACATGGCGTACCTCGACGAGATTCCACGCACCGTAGTGTTTTCCTTTCTTTT
The DNA here is from genome assembly GCA_019973975.1 of Trichonephila clavata. Taxonomy (NCBI): domain Eukaryota; kingdom Metazoa; phylum Arthropoda; class Arachnida; order Araneae; family Nephilidae; genus Trichonephila; species Trichonephila clavata. Next base: position 6,239 of record BMAO01027999.1, read on the forward strand.
ATGGCCCCTGAATATACGTTCAGCAGGACCTATCTACTTCATGTATTCGTGCTTCTGCTTCACTTTCTGCCCGAAGCGATTGCCAGATCCCATCCAATAAAGCACAAATGGGCTCTGTTAAACAGATATTTTTGACCATCCTTGCCGATCTAATTCCAACAAGAACGCGAATGGCAAGTTATTACGCAGGAAGATATCCACCAATTGTTCAAGATAATGCCCAGTCGGATAACTGATTGCATCAAGGAGAAAAGTGAACTTACGCTTTCATTTTTGTGTTGCTCTTGTTACTTTATATCCTGAATAAAGCAGTCAATTCTTACTATACTGTCAGCTTTTCGTTTTTAATTTTATGTGCATTACATCAACCAATCTTCATCCCATTCGGATAATTCCTTCTTGGTGTGTCACAATTACAGATGTCGAAAACAACAATATGGCAGGGAGCTGCAGGCCAAGTTCTTCAACGACAGAAATCAACACGGCACGAATTGAAGAAACGATTCAAAATGATCGACAGGTAACTTTGAGTGAAATCTTATCAGAACTGGGACTGATCTATGGTAGCGTGCAGCATGTGTGGTGCGATATTCCAAGAAAGTGCTGTGAAAACATCCGCCGAGACATGGCTCAATGGACAGGGACCTGATTTCTACCAAGATGGGTTAAACACGTTGGTTCTGCGTTTTGATAACTGTCCATAGATTTCGAAATGTGATTGTCACGTATGCCTCTTAATTCGGTTTTGTATTTTCTGTGTTTTGTTTATAAATATATCTGTATTCGACTAGTAATCTTTATTTTTCTGATCACCCCTCGTACTTAAACTAAGTATCATGATTTAATATATGTTATATTTTTTTATCAGCACTGAATAAAAAAGATAAGATTTGTAAATTTCCATCCTTATTCAAATGTAATTTCATTTGTCGTATTACGATAAACATGTCCCCTTTCCCATAAAGACCAAAAACCCGTTTTTGAAAGTAACTCTTTTTTTCCCCAAGGTCTTCGGAGAATGGATTCTTGGTGCAGCAGCGTGCAAAGTAATCGTCTATGGACAAATCGTGACCCTGGCCAGCACCACTTTCATCTTGACCACCATGAGTTACGACCGCTACCAGGCCATTTGCTCCCCTCTCAGGAGCACGGGAGGAGTGAAGCAAGCCAAGCGCATGATTGCTGGCTCCTGGTTGCTGGCCTTTGTGTTTGCCATACCCCAAATATTCATCTTTGTGCAGGTGAGTACTATGACATGTGCTGGGTGAAATAAATTGTAGGCTACACGCCGAATTTGGCTATTTTTTGGTCGATAGCAAGTTTTTTTTCCTGATAATCCATAAAATAGCTCGGTAATGTATTTTGAAAGTTGTCAACATTGCCAAGCTAGGTACTTTTAAGCCTACATTTTTATTGTTTGAAAAGGAAAGCTAATATTTTAAATTTCTGTGGTATTAAAAATATGGCTTCAAAGATTTGCTGTATATGTGGTATATATATAAAAGACGGTACCTTACAATTTAAAAATAAAAAACAAATGAATGATATATTTTTCAACTGGTACTCATACAATTTGAATGTTGCTTTTGTAATAATTGATACAAATTTTGTTTCAGAATTTATTTAATCAAATTGAATATTTTTAGATTTTCAATTGTTACAGAAATTTGCACCGCATTATCAAACAAAAATACAACTCTTTGATATAAAATTTAACAAGAATTTCACAGAATTTATTATGAATTTAAACTTAATTTGGTATTTACGTATTATGCCAACAACCAATTTCTTCAATTCAAAAGTCGTCGCCAAATGCTGCGATATGCAACCAATAGTAGGAAACCGAACACACGCATGCTCCGAAATAATAGTAGCGATGACAACATTTCGCGACATTTTTTAACTTGGTGACGTCTTTTTATTTGGTGAAATTGGTCGACTGTCGTGAGAACGTTTAATTCTGTACAAAAAATTAAATTCAAAAATAAATCACATTCTGGGCTAAAGCAAGTAGAAATTATTTGTGGAATTTTAGGATTGGATACTATTTAAGCAACTTGAAGTTTTATATGTAAGAGTACTTTAAATCCGTTTCTAAAAAATAAGATGGAACTGTTTGAAAAAGATTATTAAGATTAGAAATACCTCTTCCTGCATTTCAACACAATTCTTTAGTAATATTTTACTTTAACCTGCTGTAAATGGTTTAATTAGACATTTGAAACGTAAGACCAGAGAAATAAAAAATATAGGTTTCAAAAAATGTTATATAATTTTTATAATTATGCTTTGGGAATAGAATTCTTGAGTGTTAAAAAATATTTTGTAATTGTATGTTAATTTTCTTCAGATATTTTTTGTAACGTACACTTAAAGTAAAACAAAAATTCTAATCATGGAAAAAGAATGTACGGCTGCACGCATAAAATGCTGGGAATGCACGGTATAGTAAATCTTCTTCTCATAATTTCCTTTTTTTCTTCACTGTGATGAAAAGCTTAAGGAGAAAAAAAAAAAGAACATATGATTTTTGATATCATAGAATGTAAATGTAGTTCCTAATACTACTCAAGTAGATTTAATAGCAAACTGAGCAATAAGAATATGGAAAGCAAATATAGATATTTCATTAAGGCAAATACTCTTTGGAGGAAAAAGGAAAGGTATCAGAGAGAAAAAGTTTAAAATTCTTGGTCTCTCGTGCTTGTTATAAGAGTTGTCTTAAGGCATGGGACAACTGGGCCCGGGCTCGGGGCCTCGTCTTGTTCTCAAATCAGCCCTAATAAGATAATGATTCGAATAATTTCTACGGTCAAGTGTTTTTTTTTCCAGTTATATTCTCTGAAAAACTGTGAATTTCGGATGATATGTCAACTGGTTACATGTGATGACCGTCGTCCACGTACAGGCCTAGGTCTACCACCATACACCCTCATTACTCATTCAGTTAAAAGGCGGCAGTTGGTTGTGCCGGTTTGTGCGATTATAAGTCATGCACATTTATTTGTTTCGGTTTTATGTTTGTAAGAATGTTTGACAATGTATGCTGTGTACTGTCTAATTGTCAGAGTCATATGTTGGGCCTGCATTTGTGTAGAGGCCCATGGCCTACTTTTGCTTAGGGTCCAGGGCCTCAAGAAGGCTTAAGACGTCCTTGCTTTTAATCGAGAATGAATAAAATATAAAACAGTTACATTAAAAATGAGCAAAAAATATTAAATAAAAAAAATCTACCATTAAATACAGCCGCAAAATATATTTTGCATGCCTCAAAGTAAAAGAAATTATAAAAAATTCAAAACCAGCTACATAACATCGAAAATATTTCAAAATCAGGGTCTCTTTTCCTGGGAAGGGAATGAAACCAATTCTTTTCTCATACCATCCATGGACGCATTTACTAAACATATTCCTGAATTTTCTTTGCAATTATCAACTAAACTTTTACCAGAGAAAGAATTTGAGAGTAAAAGTATAACAAAAAAAATATTCTTCCCAAAGTTTTGCACATGAAACAGTTTTAAAATACAAGAGATTCCACACACACAAAAAAAAAAAAAAAAAACAAGTTTCTTTGCGATATAATATATACTCCTCGAGCACAAATTTGAGGCTGCGGTAACCGAGAGCTCAAGGTCGCGAACTCATGGTTATCGTTGTCACGTATTTTTTTTAGTTCCACTTTACTTTTAAAAATAAATATTTTGAAAAGTATAAGAGCTGATTAATTTATTGGCATCTAAGACAATACCCTCCCGCCCCTATAACTAAAAGCATTAAAAACATAAGTTTTACATACGAAACGCTTGTGTAACTATTATTTTCTATTTATCAAACAGAATATCATGTATTAAATTTTGAAAAAAAATAAATGTATGTAACTATCTAATTAGATATTTTTTTTTAGTTTATTTTACACAAAACATAATTATTTAAAAAAGAAAAAAGTATATATATATTTATTTTTCATTTAAAAATAAATGAATCAGAGAATGATAATTGTTGAATATATTGTGCTATTATTTTAAAGTTGTTAGAATGCATAATGTATTAGGTGTATTCGTCGTGAAAATCATTTCAATACATATTTCTTCTTCCTAGTCTTTTACCAGAAAAATGCGTAACAATATTCGCCAAAAAAAGCAATTTATATTTCTGATTTATGCTAAATATTCTCTTGGTAATTAATCATTCCTTTATAATAAAGTACAGTTTATTATTTTTTCAGTAATAGGTTTCATTTATCAAAGAGACTGATATTCTCTGTATGTTATAAATATGGTAGTAGTCAGAATAGATAATAGTTAATCTGCTTTTTACTAATACGAGCTTCCTAACTATTAATAATCTCTGTAGTTAATGTATATTTATAAAGGCCATCTATTTTTATATAATTGCTTTTCAGTGAAATGAATGTATGGTTTTTCGAAAGAACTCAAAATATTTCCTGTCGTCAAATGTTTTCTTTATTATTATTATTTAATTGGATAATACTAAAATGTCAGATTTAAAATGCTTATGACATTTAAGTCCCGATAGAGATGTTTCATTATTTATCCTTACAAAATTATTATCAACAAAAAGTGATAGACAAAAAGGGGCATTTCATAGCTTTTGTACTTGTTTTCGGTACTTCCTTCGAACATTTAAGGTATCTCTATATATAAACACGTTCGGAGTACTTTTTTTAAAAACAAAAATAGTTACTAAAACCAATAAATACTAATAACAATAAATAATAATATTTCATGAACAAAATTTTAGAAAAAAACATTATCGAAATTTTACTAAAATTATAATAATAAATTAAATTTTAGCAATATTTTAGAAAACCTTCAAAGCAATAAGACAAAAAAAGTTATAAACTTATATCAGTAAAAGTACTACTAAAACAAGTTAGATGCATTTATCTAGAAAATTTACTAAAATTTAAATATTTTGTTAAAATTTAAAAATATTACAGTGATATTATAAGAATTACGTTACGCAATTTGGTTTGTAAATAGAGTGAATTTATTCAGATAGTGATCTTGTTTTCTGATTTTAATTCAGACTTGTCAGAATATAATACATTGCAAATTAAATATTGTGAATCTTTTGAATATAAGCCTCCCAAATTACAATATCAATTTTCTAATGCACTTAAAACATAGCACTTTTAAAATCTGAAATAATTTTAATCTATTAATTTATAGTTTTCTATGCCCTTAGAAATCAACTAAAATCAAAATTCACCAAATCTGTTTTAAAACCAAAATAAACCCTTACAAAACTCTAGTAAGGCCAACTGCCCTTTATGGGAATGAGTGCTGGACTCTCAACAAAGCAGAAACGGACATGGTGTTGTTCTTCGAAGGGAAAATCCAGAGGAAGACCTTTAAACCACTGAAACATAACTGACGTTTGGGGAAAACTACACAATTATGAAATTTGTAACAAATATGGCGATCCCAAAATTGTAAAAGTGACTAAAACACCCCGCATTAGATAGTCAGGTCACATATTTATATATAATGCCTTGTTTTTCCACCTAAAACGTAAACGTTTTGAAGAATCTATAGAAAACGAAAAGACCACCTACTAGGAGGCTGGATAGCATTGAAAATAACTTAGGGTTAGATGGAGAAGACTTTGCAAAACAGCCTTAGCCTGAAACAGGCTGTTGTATTTAAGAAGACGAATTTATAATTGCACTCATATTTTCAGAGAGCTCTACGTCTACTCACTTTAAAAATATATATTCGAAAAATTAACTTAAAAAGTACATATAAATATACCATTTCTCTATAGAAATTGAGTTATTCGAAAAAAATAAAGCTATTTAAAAACTAAATAATTGAGCATTGGCAAATAAAATAAGAACCTTAACGCAAGCCATTATTGAACCTTTAACTATTCCATAACCTTATAACGAGAAAATTTATTTATATTAGAATTTCAATACACCTAAAGTAAAATATTAAGAAATGCAAATTTTATTTTTTTACTTAAATGTTAATTTGGAGGAAGAAAGCTGTATTTTCATTCAACAATCTTTATTTTAAAGGCTACATTGTGTTCGAAGTTTCTTAACTTAAACATTTTATCTTCTTTATAAAACTTTTATACTGCATGTTAGAAACAAAATTCGACATCTATTTCGTACTCCAAGGTTTCTCTGAGATTAGAAAGAGAAAAGGGAATCGGAAACCAAGCCAATCTCCTTAAAAGTCACTTTTCCAATCCGATAGAAATCTTAAAGGTAGGAGAACAATTGAACTTCCCTCGCCCTTTTATCGCGATCATTCTTTTGCGTTCGTCATGGTTTCATTAAGTTAACGATGCTTAACTTCAAAACATTGAATGCGCCTTTTTTTCAGCATGAACTTGTGCGAGGAAAGGCTTCTAGATGGTTTTATTCAGTGATTCTTTTCATTTCAATTCAGGATTAAGCTATTCAATTTAAAGGAGAAATTTTAAACAGAGTATAAAATCTAGATACCTGAAATTGATGTTTTTGATTTAAGTGCTTGAATGTCAATACTTTAAAAGGATCTGTAGTCTGTATAACGATCAGGCGTCGAAATTCAATATGACTTTCATTCAAAAGCTTAAAATATAAAGAAGGGGGTTACTGTTATGGATTATGCTGAAGCGACGAATATGATGAACCAAATTGAATGAAAATCTTTGTGTGATGCTGATTTAAAAATTGTTATATGTATCGGTATTGAAAAATTTGTTGTTTATATATATAATGTTTCTCTGAACCATTTTCGAGGATTATTGTATTTCAAAACTTTATTGAAAGCTAGGAGAGTCTTTTCAAGGGAAAAAAAACTTGGACAACTTATTACAATACTCGAGAATAGCGAATAGAACCCCGAAACCGGGGTGTTGCGATATTTAAATAGGGAAAGTCAGCAAAGATGACGAACAGTCAAGTTATCCAAATGCTTCTAGACATAGGCGATATTAAATCTTCATTGAAAGATTAGTGTCTGGAGAAAATAATTGGATAGTATTTCATCATTTTCAACACAGATAATGTATTAGCTTTTACATTAAAATGTATGAATATAAATACCTAATCAAAACACTGATTGAATTTGTATAAGTTAACTTCAGTGCAGTCTTATTAACAATTTTGTATCTCTATGAATAGGCATCACACTTCTATAGTTCAATCAAATACTAACGATTTCTTTTCACTTCAATACGATAATATACTTGATACGATGTGCTTCTATAACTCATTTCTTTTCTTATATTTTGCAGAAAGAGAATGGCATCACTGAGACGGGTCGTATCCGCTACGAGTGCGTAAGTCGCGGTTACACCGCCCCCTGGCAGAGGAAGGTGTATTTCATGTGGCTCACCTTCTACATCCTCATCATCCCGGCCGGATGCATCAGCTACTGCTACATCAACGTGCTGCGGACGGTGTGGGCGGCTGGACAGGAGAGCAGCCGGACATCCGGCACCGGTGGAGGGGCCAGTGGAACTGAAGGACCTCATTCCACCATTCGGCTGAGGAGGTCCTTCAATGCTGCTTCCACCATCCCGAGAGCCAAGATCAAGACGCTCAAACTGACCGTGTGTATCATCGCTAGTTTCATCATTTGCTGGACGCCCTACTTTATTGTTCATAACATTAGGATATTCAGGTAATGATTGGATTATTTCTGCATAAACTTTTATGAAAATGATTAAAGGAAATTTAATTTCAAACTTATATGGCATTTCTGTTGGTCTTTTCAGTAACTATTCCATCAAGGTACCCAGGACCGTGATCATAGGGGCTGAGACCTTCGCATTGCTCAACAGCGCCCTCAATCCTGTCTTCTATGGCTATTTCAATGTACGTGTGCGCAAAGGCTTTATCGAGATAGTGTATCGCAAAAAAGAATTCAACAGGGATCGAGTCTGCAATGGTATGTCTGGTGAGACATCCTATAGCAGCACCATCCTTCAACACATGGAAAACAGACCTCCCACAACTCAAATGGTCCTGGAGATGTCAGAGTTTAGCTACAGAGGTAATGGCGGAGGACAGTACTACAGGACGAGACGAAGTCCAAGGTCCATCAAGAGAAGATCCCAACCCAACAACTCGGTGGCTCGGTTATGACAGGAGAAGTGCTACTGTAACCAATGTTACAGTGACGTTGCTCTGTAACAGGCGAGCCCCAGTCCAATATTAATAGGCTTACAATATTCTAGTACCACTAGGATGGTCAATTTCACGTCGTTGGAAAAGTTGACGGAGTTTTAACTGCTATGGATTGTACCAAAAATGAGAACATAAGTTATTAAACTTTATTGGGGATAATCTTTTGGTGGAACTTCATGAATATTACAGAATCAACTGATTCTTGCATGGATCTAATTTGAGAAAAAACTTACATAAGATGGCTTAAAGTCCCAAATAAGATTCGGAAACCGAATTTTTCTTCTATAGAAGATTGTTCACTGGATGAACAATTGAAAGCAGCAAATGAGTTTGCTTTAGACAATACTGATTAAGCATGTGCCATTATAGGTCAATATCACATATATTAGTTATAAGTATTTTGATTGAGTTTGTGTTACTTGATTACAAGAAATATTTGATCCACTAGGTCCTTTACAATAACTCCCTAAAGGATATCTGCGAAAAACTTAATGAATGATCAAATTTGAGGAATTTTTTTACAGTTAGATTTCTTATGATACTTGATGTATAGCTTGCAATTGAAACCGGAAATCTTAACTTGTAAAACGATAGATAATTGCCCAATACAAAATCAGAGATGAATTTATTTCTGCTTTGATATAAAAACTAATGTCGCAATTCCTAGTAAAATAAATGATGTATTTCAAGGAGAAAACAAATTATATTTCATTTACCTAAATAAGGAAAACAGTTTTCTGTTACAGTAGTGAGAAAAATACTTCATCAAATAGTCTTCATTATTTTATAAAATACAATGTTATTGAAGTATAGATGATATTTATTTGCATAAATTAAATGTACATCATTTTATTACATGATTGTCCTTTGTAAAAGACCCATTTACAACATTTGATAAAAAGGTGGCATAATATCTAGTTGCGTATGCAGTATTAAGAGGAATGTGCAATTATTTTATAAATATTTCTAATTAAGTCAGTTAATTTTCACATAAACATTTAATTTAAAAGAACCTTTTGACAGCTATTTCATCTGAATTTCTTGTGAATATTTTCAACTTGAAAGATACAGATGTCTTTTGAAACAAGTATAGTATTAGTATTCTCAAATCAAAATGTGTAAATATTGAAAAGCAACAATTTAACTCCCAATGGCTCCTGTGAATTGCAGCTTTTCTAGGAAGCGTAGATGCTTTAAAAATACAGTTATTTATATTCCATGTAATAAAGCATTATTATTATTTTAGCATAATAATATTATATACATTGGATATGTACATTATTGTTTCTTTTCTACTAAAATGTGTGCCACTTTCCCGAAAAAGCACATATTGTGGTGGCAATTCTACCAAACTTTGTCTAAATTGTTATGAGTAATATTCCATGAATAATTGTTACAAATTATAAATCAGGAGAATATAAGGTAGTTAAATCTTAATTGATGATTAATTACTTTTAATTATTACATATCTTAGTAATTTTAAAGTAAAACTTTTTATTTCATAACGTTTTTCATGTAGTGTAATATTAAGATTTCGCTTCGAAGCATAATTTGGAGGGGGGAAGGAAAATACTATATATAAATTTAAAAAAGAAATATTAAAATATATAGTAGCTATGTGTCATTGAACATACATTTTACTATCTATTAAAAATATATTAGTGATTTTTTTTCCAAAAAATATTTAACTATTTAGCTTAACACAGAAAGGTGTTTACAAACGTTAAGTTCACTGTAAATGTTTTATTTAATTATCCAACGCCCATGCTTGGCTTCTTGACCATTTGACACCGAGCCTTCTAGTACGATTGACGATGTCCTCAGTCGGGTATTCATCGAGTCCAGTGCATTGGAGCAGGTGTTCGCCATCCATTCTGACATGGCCGCATAGCGGGCAGACCTCGTCAGCAGCCAGGCCAAGCAAGTGGAGATGTGTTCCCAAAAAGTCATGTCCGGTGGATAGGCAAAAGTGGGCAACAGCCTCGGCTATCTCCAGGTGCCTCAAGCTTAGATCCACAGTGACCAGAGTTTCCCAAGGCTTTTGGTTTTTCGGGACACAGTAGTATCTTTGTCGATGAATGTAGAAATAATGCTTTTTGCTCTTCTGAGAGTCAAGGGGACTTCCGGCTGAGACGACTCGGCTCTTTGCTTGGCTTTTTGGTCGGCCCTCACATTGCCGGGGATATACGCATGTATTTTTACAAGGTGTATCAGTACAACGGTTACAAACATTCAGGACAGATGGAGTACACACAGACGATGGGTAAATTGCATAGAAATGCATGGTAGGGAACACTTTCCTAGCGCAATAGTGATGACACAAAACACGATAAAAGCAGAACATGAATAACAGCTGAAAAACATGTTTATTATTCTCAGTACAGCCAAAATGCTGTGAAGCCTTTGGCTTGTGTACGCGATAGATGGTACTACGTTAACAGAAGCATTTGGTGGCTCAGTGAATTTGCCTGCTCGATCCTCAGACCTCACTTGACTTGATAAATTTTTATGGGGTTACGCCAAATTACCAGTGCACAAAACTCAACTCCCGTTAACAGAGCTAAGGATCTTGTGGCTCGCATCGTGGCAGCTGTTGGGGATATCCGGGAGACGACCAGTATGTTCACTAAGTTTAAACACCTACTTTGATTAAAATCGTTGACTCATTAATGTTCTTTTTTTATAGTATTTTGGTGTACTAAGGGTAATAAGCATTTTCTCCTCTTTTTCATGTTCTACGTTTCTTGTGTTTTATATCGTTACCAGTGGCGTAACATACACCCTCGTAACCCACGCATCGCGAGGGGGGGGGGCAAAGCCTGACTGCCGTCAAGTACCTACCCTTTGTAAAATCCAACTTGGAAGGTTCCCAAAACTAACTTTTCAGGAGGGCCCAGATGATCTCACTTACACCACTGATTGCGTTACCACCGTGCCAGAAAAGCGTTTCCAACAATGCATTACTATGTGATTTCTCATCGTCTAGGTCAAGGGTTCTTAAGGTATGGCCAGGGTGCCTGTGAAGCTACTTTTGTGTACCCGCGACTGTACACTATCACGCTGTATCAATTTTAAACGTGGCCAAACAGACAGCCCACCGCGTTTTTTTTTGTGGTGCTGCCAGAATAATCATACTCTTAGAAATGAAATGTAAACCGTGAAATAATTGTACTGGGACACTGTTTTGTTACCGCTAGAACTGGTAACACTGTCTCTCCCCATTAAATCAACAACAACAAAAAATCTCGACTTAACGATAGCAATCTCGATTGGAATACAAGATTGGAGTACAAGATTGGGAATATTTTCTTATACGCCTGACTTTGAAAAATTAGTGGATAGTATACAATGCCAAAAATCGCATTACATGCAACTATTTAATTTTTTTGTAACCTTTTTGGTGAAGGATATTGTTGTCGTTGTTTCAAATCCCCTTGGTGCAGGAAAGCCTACACCAAGTCAATTTGACCTTTCCGCATAAGTATGTCACCAAGCAGGCCTTGATATCCAAACAACAGTCCCAGCGAAATGCCCCAGCAGTCAGGAGAGGAGAAGGAGAAGCAGGGAAAGAGTAGGGACAGATAAAGAAAAACTTAACCCTCTGCACAAAGGTCATCACAGGATATTGTTTATGATTCGAATAAAATAAAGAAATATATCAAGAATCATAACTTTTTTTTAAAACTGCGCCCGCCAGCAATTCCTTGTTTGTCGGATGTGCGCAGACGGGGAATTATGTTAAGAACCCCTTGTCTGGTACTCTATCTGTCCTGAAAGTTTTTGACCGTAGAACTGACACAACCTGTATATGTATTTATAGGGGTATTATTTTTTAAATGAGAGAAAAAACAGTTTAACTAAGACAGATACGTATACCATAAACTAAAATTATTCAATTATTTCAAATTTAAGGATTCGTAGCAATAAGTGGAGTGATCTCTTCCTGGAGAATGTGAGACACATTTCTAATATTTTATATTCCATTAATCACCAAAATTATGACATTTAAATTAATATAAAGAAAATATACACTATTGAGAAACGAAATTTAGATTTAGGGGCAACAAATTTTGACATTAGATATAATTTAAAATTTATTTTTTAAAATATGATTCTGGGGAAACAATTTGAATATCACCTAAAAACCGTAATTTAGAATTTATTAATTATTCAATGTTCTAGAACTGTATGTATATATATTTAAATATATCATCTAAATCTTCATTCTTTCATAACGACATTACAAATCTAGTGAATGTAAATATAAAATCAAAATGCTCATTAAAGTAGGCTAAATACAAATTTTGTACAAAAATGATCATTTGTGTGTGGTGCTAAATAGGAAAATAAAAATTGTGGAATTATATTTTATTTTTTTACTATTTAGCAAGTTAGTTTCATATTTCATTACATATGCCTCTTTCGTCTCTATAACAAAATAACGTTTTGTGAATATCTGTATCGAATTATTTCAGCTGTACTAGCAAACAGTTATTTGCATATTCGAGTATTCATTAATGTAGACTTACTACTCGTATATTTGATATTTTCATCTCCATAATTCATTACATTTTTTGACTACGTGGAACAATGCTTTACCAAAGAAGAAAATACTGCATGCTCGCCTAAGTCATTGAGATTCTGGTCCTATAAACAAAACGGAGTGGAATATAGCTTCTTCTGTTGCTTTCCTCCCTCTAGTCTGCTCCACTTTCTTGCCAAGATGCCAAGTCCGGTTTTTTTTAAAAAACCTCTGGCCAAATTATTATTTGTATTTCTAAATGAAGTACAAATGTGTCACCTATAAGAACAACTTTGCTCAGCTAAAACTCGCACAAAGATTTCTATTAATAGAATTCTTTAAGTGATTGTAGCTTTCAATGTCTAGATGAGTTTGAATGTATGCTTTTAATTTTCAATGATGTTGCATGCGTGTAAAGAACTGTACGGAACATGCGGAACTAAAATGTATTTATTATTGTATGTTTCTTCCAGAATGTAAAAAAAGAATATGAAGATTAATAAAAATTATTGATGTGTCTAAGATTTTTTTACATCAAATGTGAACAAACACTTAAGAATATCGTCTATTAATAGAATAATTTTTACAATGATATAGGAATGATTTTTACAAAGAATGTAGAATAGTCAATAAATTATTTTTTTAGATTTAGTATAAATATACACTCTTTGGTAATTTATTTGATGTCATGAATTTCAGGTGTGTCCAATTACGTTTGAAATGTCATCTTTGACCACAAATCATTCTGTTGTAATCCTTTAATACTAAAATAGTTTGCTTTTTAAATCTTTGTTTTTATTGTGCAAAAATCAGATAAAATATCAATCGTACTATATCTGTTAAAAAACTTTAAAGCATGTTTACTAGTTGCCGGATTTTTATAAATTCGATTATGTGCTGAATATATAATTTCTGGAACCAACAGAGATAATTGCGTGCAATTTCATACAGTACTCTTAATGGCTTTATATAGGGGCAAAATAAGCTTTAAAATGAATAAATGTTTGTTAAGTTATATTTGAAATTAACTTTAAAAATATTGGAAACTGTCTAAATTTCTTAATATGAAGCTTTAATTGAATATAAGTGTGAGGTTTAGAAATAATTTAAAAAATTTAGTTCATTTCCTAGATATATATTTTTTAAAATAAAGTGACAAAATAAGTTTCTTTGGAAAACAGAACGTTCTTTAAAACATAAAATTTGAAAAAAATTCTTAAACTATATGAAATTTACAATAAAACATTTAAAATTTTTGGAAATAATCAAATATATATATTTAATTTTAACTGCATTTTTTTATAATTGGGCATAAAAATATAACTAAAAAAAAGTTATAAAATTTTTTGGAAAATTATATAAAGGTCTCCGAACTCAGTCGTAGACTTTTAAAAAAGGGGGAAAAAGAATAGCTAATATTTATATACTCTTCTACAATATATTGAAAATGGAAATATATATCTTACCTTTAGCCAACTGTATGTTTTGACGTATTCAGTATTCGAATGATTCAGGTGGTTTTTTTTTTAGCGCAACGTACACTTTTAACAAATGCACTTTGATTGTCTGTTAATCAAATTTACCATCTAAATAAAAATTTAATATTTAATATCTAATTTAGGCGTAAGTTGAAGTAACAAAAACAAAATTGATAAGAGGGCAAGGAAGGAATCCTTACGGACACGAGGTGCGTCATGTGGGTTTACCCAGCCCATGTGATTATGAAAAAGATTGTTTGGGAACATACAGGTTGAATTTCTCGTGCTTAATGAAATAGAAAACAAAAACTGACCCAGAACGCCGTAACACTTACACAACTAAAGAAACTTAGTTTTGAATCAATCACTAATTCTGAGAGTCAACAAAACAAAATCTTGAAAAATAGCGAAACTAACAATATAAATAACTGTATTTACACACTATATACATTATCTACAATATATGTTGTTGCTAATCCTCCAGGATCTCACGAAGCCAGACTAGATCAATAAAATAAAATAAAATAAATAAATATAGTTATGTTTAATAAAATGTAAGTTAAGTTGGTAAGGTTTTTTGAGAGAATCTAGCTTAAGTTCTGATCATAATTCGTAGCAAATTATGTAACAGAATCTACTATAATGCTCGAATTAATTGGGACAAGCATTTTTTCTTGTCTGAATTAGTATGTGATTATCAGTGATGTCTTGAACCCCCTCAAATCGGTTATATGCCTAGAGATAATGTGATTAATCGACTTTGACTATAATTTACTCGTTTGAGTAGTTTTCATATATCAATTGTCCAGCTATGAGCCTTTTAGTGTGGCAGTTGGTGGTTATGATTTTGCGTTCCTTATTAACGCGTATTACTTTTACTTGTTCTGAGATGGATATTACTCAGTGGAAGCGTTCTAAAATAATCACTCTTTAACAAACACTTCTATGACTGTAAGAGATATACCTACGGTAGTTGGTGGGATTGAATTAAGTGTTTTACGAACATTTCAAAATTCTGGATAATCATCTCCAAAAAGAAAAAAATGTGGTAGCAAGTGGATAACTACTCCACAAATCAATACATTTTTATTAATAAATAGCAAAATAATTCCCAAAAAACAAGCAAAGACCTTGGGAAGGTTTATTGGATTATGGTGTTGAAATGAACCCCTCAACTATACGGAAAAGCTTTCTGGAAGTTAGCCGTAAGGCAACAAGACCGAGGAAAAAGCAATTTCCAGTTCTGAAAAAGAGAAACAAACCTTTAGCATGGGCCAAACGATAAGAAGGGAATTTCAGTGTTGAAACATTTATTTGTGCAGGGATGCGAATTAGGTGTAGTTAGACGAAGTAAAGTTGAAACTCTGCTGCCAGGTCTTATTCAGCATATTGTAAAACACCCTTCTAAACAGATGTTTTGGGTTTTTTTTTTTTACAACAAAGGGCACTGGAAGTTTAGTTACTTTTAAAATCATGATGAATTATGTCAAATACATAGAAATATCACGCAGTAGATTAGTTCAATCCATGGAAACATTTGAAGGAACATTTAAACATGAGTTTGGCTTCTTGTCCCAATTCGATCTTGGTCCAGACTTTTATGCTGATAAAGTAAAATAAAAGTGCTTAATTGTCCTTGTAGTTTACCAGACCTAAATTGTATTGAACATTTATGACATATTCTCAAGAATCGTTAAGCTAAGATGAGTTGCACGACAACAGAACAAACGATAAAAAGGGCTGTTGTATTGTGGTTCCCCAATGCTGAAGTTAAGAGCATGTGCGCTGCACTGGTGGAGTCAATACCAAGACGAGTTGAAGAGGTCATTTGTGTTATAGAAGGACATACTTCGTACTAATATAGAGATTTTTCTGTCTCATTATTATATGTAATCATTGAAAGCTAAGATTTTAGAAAAAATCGTTTTCTTACCGTTTGTCCCAATTAATTCGAACAGTATAGTACAATAATCTCTCAATGAAGCTCAAGCGAAACATTCTATTTTAAAAACCATTTGTTTTTGTTTTACTTCAATAAGATCATTATGCAGTTTTTTGGAATTCTTGATTGTAGTCACAAAGCATTTAGGTATAATACACTTTATATACACACATTTTAAAGACAAGGAATGAAAGATTTTATTGATTATTACACAAAACGGAGATAATGAGGAAGTTTTCTATATCAAAAATTGCATGGATAATTCTGAAGTATTTTCAAAACTCTTTCTGAGATTAAAACTATTTGTTTTATTTGAATAGCACATTTCCTGTTTTGGAGAAAACATTTCAAATTGTTACACTTTAATAGAAGACATATATTCCCTCAAGTGCTTGCACCTATTGCCTATATATTACCTAATTAAATCTCTTAATAAAATGAAATTTAAAGCTTCTTAATGACACATAATCATTAAAATAATAATGAAACCGCAGAAATTTAGATAATAAAGACATTTTATCGAGAAAAAATGATGAAAATTGAGTAATAATAATAATTAAAATAGTCACTAGCGTTGTTTTTTTGGATAAGTCTTTTCAAAAATAACTTTTGAGTAAAGAAGCAAGATAAGACTAAGATCCATTAAATTCGTACTTTAATAATGTAGAGGAGAATTAATGATTCTTAAAAAAGAAACCATAAAATTCTCTAATATAATCACACTTCATTTTATGTTCGATTTAGAAAGAATTCGTTCACTTAATTGTTGCTTTTCAAATTATTTAGTCAAAAGAATGTTTGAAAAAGAGTTACATTTAGCTGACAATAAATTTCAATCATACCTACAAAACATAAAATTTAGAAACCATTAAAATCTGAAGAATCTTTGGTTACTAAATGTTTATTTTGAATAAGTTTTTATTAGCTTCGCCTTTATGTGATGGAATCTTTGAACTCAATTTTTACCCAGTTTAAAAGGTCAGATTCATTCGAAATTTTCCACACTTGTCAAGGACCAATGACAATACAATAATTTAAAAATTTTATTCCGTTGTCCTGATCACAGGATTAATGATTTCCCATTTCCAGATTTGACGATTAATAGATTAAGTTGCAACCCTAAAGCTAAAACGCTCATGGTTAATACAAATACAACAAAAAAAATGTTCTTTATGCGAACAAGGGGAGGATGCATCAGCAATTTCTTAGTTCGATTAAGTATAAAGTTCTGTTTTTTTTAGTTTTTTATACTGTCATTTATTAATTTGGTAGCCTATAGTGAATGAAGGAATGCCTTTGTAATTAAAATTCCAAACAGTTACGTTATACATTTTCAAGTAATTGTGCGGATACATCAAATACGTGACTTAAGTGTAATAAAAAATTTACAGCGTGCTTGTGTAAAGCGTCATCAACAACCACATTTTATATTATTAAAAGCAAAAACATTTTACAAAATTAAGTTGTAAGAGTTCAAAGTTCGGCGCACGTTTAGTAGAACATTATCTGAGATAATTATGATGTACATTGTATTCCAAGCTGTTGCTAATGAAACAATGAATAAATATTAAATTCATCAGAGTTTTGTATAAATTCGGTGATATTGAAATAATCTTTTTAAAAAATACATAATGTGTGTATAATATAATATAAATGCCTCGTACAAACATGTTCCACCTAAGTAAATTTGGAGATTTAAAAAAAAAAAAACTTCTCACCTATAGTAATAATGTTTGATTAAATGGAACTTCGGAGTTTGTGTTTATTTCTTCAACTTTCCTAAATAGAATTCATCAAAGATTCGAATAATTTACCAGAGGTTATATATTTTACTCGTCTTTTTCGCGGGTACATACTAACTACAAAAACTGATGCCAATTTTTACAACACAAACTTACGTAATTAAATAACAATAAACGTGGCAGTTGCAGTAATTTTATAGAAACGTATTTGAGTCATAAACATAATAGAAATAATCATTCGTAAATGAACTGTAATGATTAACTGCGACCAGATGGCGGATAAATATTGCTTGCAAAAATAACCAATTCAGCTTAGTCAGTAATTCAGTTTTTGAAAAAAAAAATCTAAATTTTAAGGCTTAAAAGATAAAATTCAATATCCAGAATATTTATAAAAATTGTAAATTTCTTTTTTGGAACAAATAATTCGAAAAGGATACTTAAAGTATGCTGAAAATATACTTCTAATACATTTTTTTAGAGAAAGATAAATAGTAAAAAGAACTACGCGTCAAATCTGATAAAAATAGAAAGAAATCAAAAGAAACAATGTTCTAAGAGAACTTTTCTTTATGTTTCAGTTCATAGATACTAATGCATTTCTGTGGCGGGAATAAACTACGTTAATAACTAATTTCCGCCCAAACACTTAGCACTAATGACGGAAAGAAAAAACTAGTAAAATGTTATTAGAAACATTAAGAGGATCAGTGAAAATAAAAGTTTCTGTTTTTTTATTGAATTCGATTTATCATTTGGCAACGTTCACTAAAATGAATTTGCTCCAGTTTGCCACTTAAGAGTTAAAATCTGTTCTTCTGATCAGTAGAGTTCAATGGATTATATTTGGAAGATAATCTGCGTATTATATATAAATACACAACTAAAACTATAAATTCGTAATAGCTATATGCAAAGTCTTAGGAATTTCTAAGAATATTTTTAAGTGGTTTGACTAAAAAAATTGAGTTTCGATGTAATATGTAATATTTCTATTTAATTGCATCTAGTTTTCTCTTGTACTTAAAACAAGATGTCGTTATCAAATATTGTTAGCTAATTTTTATGAAATCTTTATATATATATAGTCGGACCCCGATTTACCAAACTCCTATTTAATGAAATTTTATCTTGCCACAGTATTTTCTATTCTGTATTGAGTTGAAAATGAACCCTTTTGAGTCAGGAATCAAAAAGATTTTTAAGCATGTAAATTAGCATTTTAAAGTTTCCAATTAACTGATGCGAATAATTTACTAATAGAACTGTAGAAAAAAAAGTGTCTAATTTCTAAATTTTTGTAATTGCTTATAGGATTTTCAAAAGATAAGGCAAAAATATTTTTTACTCGGTTTACCTATTTTTGAAGCAAATTATGTAGTGGGCGTTTTTAAAGCATTGTTTTTGCAAATTTTTCCTTATATGCTGTCGTGCCGCCGCCATTGTTAAAGATCTTACACTGGTTAGTTCATTTAATATTTCGTTGCATTAGGTTTTCACACAATGATTTAAGTTTCTTTTTAATTTTATCTTCGGAAATATTTATTTCTTAATATGTAAATGACTGTTTTATACTAGATTTTAGTCATATATATATTTTAGGAATTCATTTTAGTTTTACAAAAAAGGAAAAAAAAAGATTTACTCCTCTTTGTCTTTAGCCCAGTAATATACGAAAAAACAGGGAAAGGCTGCCCCTTAAGCAATGTCTAATACTACAGATTTAGTCCTAAAACTAAGAATTTGTTATATCGATTTTATAACTGTTTAAACTACCATGTTACGTTAGTATAATTATTGTTTATTAAGTTAAATTTATTGTAACTTAATTTATGATTAGTGATATAAAAGCCCCTCAGGACTAGCACTCGAAGAACGAAGCAAACTCATGGTCTTAAAGAAAAAAAACATCGCCAGAATCATTTTCAGTAGTTAACCCGGCATCACTCGCGTGAAAAGAACGACCTAAAGTTCTCGCGCAGGGTGTGTCATACCCAAGGGTGTTTACATTGTGTTTTTACCGTAAAATTTGTATACAAAGGTTAAAAAGGAAGAAAAGTAGTGAATACAGCATGTTTTTTACATTTTTCACACGTAAATTTAGTTTTTCGGTTCTTTTTATAAGGGCATTCAGCGCATTGTTTATACACTCCTTTAATCGCATCGTGAGTGAGTGCGATGTTTTTACTGGATCCTAATTCTTTTTTTAAATCTGTATCTTTTAAAAAAATAAACATGAAGGATTAAGCTTCTGTATTTTTTAAATTTAAAAATTTTGGAACTTCTTTTTTTATTTTCGCTTATTTTTTTCCAGCAAAAGTTTTTTTTTTCAAAAGTTCATCTGAAAGTGGATAAGATGTGTACCAGTTATCTCCTTTAAAATTACGTTCTTCTCAAATGTTTTTGTGTCTCTACATATAAAACATTTATTTTCAACAGTGTCTCCCTTTTCTAAATCTGGATTGATTTCAGTGGAGGAATCATACTTGCTGTTATACTCTTCATTTGAATTTTCCTCATCATAGCCGCGAAGAGAATTTCTTCATCCGAAAATACTGTTGTACTATATCTATTAAATACTGTATTTATTAAATTACTTAAATACCACATAACTACAATAATACGCTGTAGCATAAGGTAGGTTTAAAACGTGTTCCTGCATTCAGAATTGTAACGGTGATTCACGCGCAGGGTATGACATACGCGAAGAGGTGATATACAAAAATATATATTTAGAATCCGCCTACAAGCTAAGGCCCCTCAAAGGATATGACCTTAAGGTCAGCTACACGAGAAACTATCCATTTTCCAATAAAAGTTTAGAAGGAGCGTTGAAAAAGTTAGACGGTGGGTATGACAAACTCTGCGCTAGTAGTGCCGGGTTAAACCTATATGTAACAGAAAAAGTTCATAAGAAATCAATATTTTAATGTAAAGATTCCAGTTTTTAGAAATTATGTATATATTACTTCTTAATATAAAAATATAACATTAATAAAAAAAATACACCCAGAAATGTTTCATTCTCATACCCTGCAATAATAAGCTGGATGGACCTCAATGTGAGTTCCATAACCAAAAAAAAAAACAGAAAATGCCTGGAATTCACCCGTGCACATACAAAAAACCATGGTTCAAGTTTATTAACACTAATACATATATTAAATGCAGAACCATAGAACATAAACTAATACCAGAACTAATATATATATATATATATATAAACCATATTTACTAGAATCTAAGAAGCTATCGATTCTAAGCCACGAAGGAAAATAAGAAAAAACATGAGTAAATTTTTCATTGATATCCGATGATTATGAAACTTGAAAAAATAAATTTTTAATCAGAAATAATTAGAAGTTAATAACTAATTTATTTTACCAGTTTTAAGAACATTTAAATGCATACATAAACCTATAATTACTCTAAACGTCAGTATCAGGTTTCGAAAATGATTCGTCACTCCCACTGCCACAGTTGACATTCGAATCGGTGCCGGCATCATCATTTTCCCTCACAGTTTCTTCTTCCGTGCCATTCAATATATTTGCTATGCAACATAATTTAAAAGATTGTGAAAAAGAATCATGTAAAACAATTATTTATGTATAAGAGTTTTGAACATTTACAAGCAAAACTTACATAATTTTATTTACGCCATCGACGTATATTAGTTTCATCCGTGTCAAATTTTTAGAATCCGCTTCTCCATTTCCGTTTTTTCTGTGTATAAAATTGCCTCCATTTTCATATTTGCATTATTGTGAACTCGTTCTGATGGCATTAACAATTGTTAAATACGAGCAGACAATGATAGTAAAGATGAACTGAAGATAAGCTGCGGAATGGGATAAGTCATGGATGGCAGTAGACAGAATAGAGGGTTACATTGTTTCTTTTTGAAAGGAGTAAAAACTCAATCTCCCCCATTCAACAAATGTTTTGCCTTCGATTTGAAGCCGCACCCAATTTTCAGTTGCACTGAAAACACTTAACATTGAAAAAATAGTTCGGCTTATATTCGAGTAAATGCGGTATATATATTTATATACTATAAAACCAAAAAATTGCTGTTAATTATAAAACGATGTGCATTACGTTTTTTATAAAACACATATATTGTTAGACATTTGGAAAAGATTCATGCAGAAATTTATGTTAGGATCCGAATTCTTATGGTGTCCTTAAGTTTTTCCAATCCCGCGCCATGATCTCAAGTAAACAAATGGATTAGAACCCGACCTTTTTGCGAGTTTCATGATTTGTTGTTGGCAACAACTGCAATGCAAATTTAACTATTTTTAAACTTGGTTCGTGTAAGTATTAAGGAAACCGAAGTTGGTTGAGTTATGATCGTGGGTTTCAGACGGAATGTGAGAGGTTGCTTAAGCTCTTCGACTAAAGACATGTTAGACGTATGCAACTAGTTTGTTGCTTCGCTTTTTTAAGGTGTTTCGATCAGTTCTATTAGATGTTAGACAGCAGAAGGAAAAATACGAATCTGTTGACCAAAGTCTGGTAATATTATTATTCTGTGAACTATGTTTTTAACATTCAACTTATTATTTTGATTGCTCCAGTAACGAACACATTGACTTTATACTTATTTAAACAATAAAATATATATTTAATGAAACTGCTTTCATCTTTATGCCTCCTCGACATAAAATTTCGCTGTCAAACTTTGCTAAAGTTTGGGGTAGTTTACCCTGAAGAATATAACATACATTATAACTACAGGAAGCTTGTACGAATAGAATATGTTGTATCTGAATGTACTGCTATTTATACAAGTGCTAAAATGTTAGAAATATTGTTAATTATTTGGAAAGGAGAATTCTTAATTAACAGCTAGAATTTCACAATTTTAAATAAGTATATTCACTGCATTGTTGTAATAATAAAGCACAACTTTAATGGAAAAAAACGTTATTCGAATTAGGTGTCAAGAAATATAATTTCACAGCCCCAGTAAAACAAATTATTCACATGTTTATGAGATTAATAAATAATTATGAGGCCAAACCAGTGCTTCTCAAATTTTCAATATTTGCGAACCAATTTTCAATCAGTTGTATGCCCCCTTCCCCATATATTCAAAATATATGGGGGGATGATGATTTTGACGATAAAGCTACAAAACAAACTTTTTTATAAACCGTACAAATTACCAAGATGAGTATTAAATTTTGTATATATTACTTTTCAGTAATAGATATTTTAAGTAAATTACTTTAAGCATTATGTTACTTTTTCTGTGTACATTTATAAATGTATTATGTATATCAGTGTTAATGCATATTTTATTTTTTATAATATCTGAATGTATTTTGGTTTGCTTCCTTTCAGTTCATTAATTTTAAAAATAATCTTTTGTTTTCAACTTTCGATAAGCTCGCGCCCCCCACGTAGGGTTAACAGGCCCCCTAAGGGAGCGCGCCCCACTGTTTGATAATTACTGGACCAAACACATAATCAATGTTAACTAGTTGCGGTTGTTGCCACAAATTCATAGATAGGCAGTTAATAATACACTTTAATCGATTTAATTGCTAGTATTCTGTGACAACGGTCATTTTTGAATTTGACTTTCTATTTATAAAATGAATCAGATTTTTCACAAATATTTATTTCCACTGTAGAACTTTAACAAAGTTTAATTTAGACTATGCATTAGAACACGTTATATGTCTATTGTGACATCTTATGATTCCACATAATCTGAATCACAATGATATGATCTAATGATTTCCCATGGTTATTTTAGTTAAAAAACGTGTTGTATGTTGATAGAAATTATTGCATGCACTGAATAATTATTATGAAATTCTACCTTTTGGAAAAAAATACTATTTACATGCGTTTAATCAAGTTTTATACAAATAAAATTAGCTGGGTGATTTCGATATTTCACATTGTAAGCATATTAATGATGAATCATAAAATATTTTACCAAATTTCTTTTTTAAAAACCATTAGTTAAATTTTTTTGATCAATTTAAATTTGACTTGCAAAATAAAGATATTTCCCTTTATTTTCACTTAATATGTACCACCCAGCAAAACTTTTTTTACCTTGTACAAGAAAACAAAACAGTTTATAACTAATCCGTAGTCTCGAAGAAAGATACTTGCAATTAAAAACTATTAGTAAAGCATATTTTTTTAAAAAATAAATTTATTTGCAAAACTTCTCATGCTCCGCATTGCATAACATGAGGCTTACAGGCGTAAGTGGTAACAACTTTTAAAAAAATCATATTTAAGAAAAAAAATATAAAAGAGACAAATATAAATAAAAGGAAGGGAAGAGATACGCAAATAAAAAGAAAGGAAGGTATCTATAAAATTTTAAAAATCTATATAGTAAACAAATTTTTTCAAGACATTAAGGCTTTCAGAACAATTGACCAACAAGGACAAAATAAGTGGCCAGGAAATACCTAAGCGTTTTAACTCCTTTTTAAAATTTTCTCTTTAACAAGAATATAGATTACAATACAACAAGACATGTTCCGCGGTTTCAGCATCTAGACCACAAGAACAAATATCATTACTAATTAAGTTAAATCTTGATAAATAGCTCTTAAAATTACCATGTCCAGTTAGAATCTGGGATAACTTAAAATCAGCAACAAATTTCTTACATTTTAGCCGTTGATGATCGGAAACCTTTTAGTCCACAAAGCTTTAGGTGAGCCCATAAATTGGAGTTCTTGGAAGTTGGGAGTCTTGGAGTTAGAGAACTTCCTGGCTTAATTGTAAAGCATATTTAAAACATGAAATTAAAATCGAATTTTAAAATCTGTGTTTTAATTCTTTTGAATGGAATTATCACCTATCCTCATCTGTGTAATTTCAAAATAAGTCAAAATTAAAATAAGGGTGATATTCATTGGCTTTTGTTGGCGATCATAAGAGTATTAACAATCCTGAAAGAGATTACTTATGATGATAAAACGTAGCATAATAGACAGAAATGTAAAAAGAAAAATGGAAAACCAATACAGAGAGAGAGAGAGAAAGTGAGATAACATTTAAACAAAACAGGGACAAAAGCCATTAGCTTTGAAAAATCGCTTGTGGATTCTTTGAAAAAGAGATCTATGGCAAATTTTTGGAATTTTATTTTCTATAATTGATCCATAATGACTTTTTCATTATTAACGAATAATAGTTGAATAATGGTTGAGTAATTAGAAAATGAGCTTCGTTTACAACAAAGCAAATAGTATGTGGAAAAATTGATTATAATTTTCGATTTTAATTTTAACTTCGAACTGCATCTTCTATAAGTTGTCATGGATAAACACTTAGTATCCAATAAAATATTCAATTGTGTACATAGATCTATTAATTTGTTTGTTCTTTCAACTTTTAAAGGTGCTTTAAAATGAACATTTTTTATCATTGATGATACTTTTGGTTTGTTTTGATAGCATTCCAGCCAAATTTGGCTACTCTTCGCCAAAATTGGTTAATGTTGTTATTTCTAATCCCTCAGAGAACTAGTGGCAACTAGATCAGATTCATGATACAATGAACTCTAACGAAGTCAAGCATCAGTAGAGGACTTTCATAACATCCGCCAGAGCGAACCCCAAGCAATCCAGGATGTGATCGGGGGATGTCGGCTTCAAATTGCATTTTTTGCACAGGGAAAAGACTTTGCGTCCTGCGTCGAATGTCATGTTTTTTAGATGTCCAATTATGAGTTTTGAGATGGCCGTTTGATCATTTATGTCACCTCCGAATTCTAACGCTTCCTGCTGAACCAAGGATGGGCGGGAGAGGCGAGCCAGTCTTGTCTGACTGCTTTTTTCTTTATAGAGAAAATTTCTTTATATGTTAGTGTGTAGTCCCTGCAGGCCACCTCAAAGTCGGCGAGGGGGTGTACCTGGGCGGAACGGGTGAAATACGTCGATAGAGTAATCTCCTGGTAGGGTCACCCAAGGCGTAAAGGCCGTTCAACTATGCTCAGTTAAGGTCTGCTAGGCATTTGGAGCTAAGTCAGTCTTCTACCTTTGGTGCTCCAGGTACTCTGTACTAACAGAAGCTGTTCTGTACCTTCTCCATGATGTTGCCAAAATTGGTACTTACAAATATCTTATAACAAGTTAATAATACATTTCTACCTACTTTCTTTCACATATTTTTAAGTTTCTGCTTGTAAATTGAAATTTTTTTTTTGAAAATTCTACTCGTATTTAAATATTTAAAAAAAATATACACCATGTATTTTTGTTGCAATTGTTAATGCAGGAGAGAAAAACGTTTAACTTCACGGTATATTTGTCGCGGCCCGAAGGTTGCGAATGTAAGAGGGTTTGGGGAAGAAACAAACATGATCTTAAAAATACTACCTTTATTTTAGCTTTAACACTTTATAAATGATATACAATTTTGTTGCTTAACTCATGGACAATCTTAAATCCTAATACTTATAATCTAACTTATATGATTTTTCAAAATAATTTAGCCGGAGTTCCTTAAGGTAATCCTTATGAAACCATGGTAGCTCGTCAGCTCCAATGCTGTTTCTTTCCACCACACTCCCGGTAGATTCTAAGAAGAATATTGATTTCAGGCCACATGACTACCCAGTCGCAATTCATTTTCTGTTATTAGATTTCGCGATTAATTTCATACACCCAAACATCAGGGTTTAAATAGTATTTATACTGGAAAAAATAAACGGTATCTCTACGGTAAGCGGTTTTTAAACTAAAATTACAGTTAAAGAATAGTTTTATGAAGAGGATAATGTGAAGAACCATGAATAGAACCAGTTATACATTTTTTTCCGTAAAAATACTCTAAATTCATATTTAGTTTGAATATATATATATATATATATATATATATATATATATAAAGCATATTTTAAAAGTGATTACAAACTTCCTGTGTATATAATATGAAAATCTGCAAAATTTGGATTGAAATGAACATTTTAAATCCAAAAAAATAATTGTGAATAATTAATATAATCAAATCTAAGATGCATTGAAGAGAACGAAGCTCTTGAATATACACAGAAATATAGACATCAAAAAGATGACAGAAAAATGTTCCCTCTGGAAAAACACTGGTAAATGTTATGTTTCAGTCAATATTTTCCTACAGCTGGCTGGGTGGCCCGTGGTTGGTTTATCACTGGCCTTTTCCCCTAAAGGTTGCGGGGTTTGAACCTGGCCCAAGTCGGTGAATTTTCATGATGCAGAAAATCGACAGCAGCCATGTCGTATGATTATAATGCATGCAAAAGATCCCTAGAGTGTCTATTGGGTTTGGGTTCTCTCGGCAAAATTAAATCCTAGTATGGGTTTGCATCGCCAGAGCTCAGAGGCCTCCATCTGTGGAAGAAACTGGGTGTCAAAATTACCTGCGGCGATTAGTATCCGCCTATAGGGTGCCGCCTGAAAGAGTTACCAGCTCCCGAGGAATATACTCGTCTGCGATGGTAAAACACCAATCTGCAGCCTATTAGAAATAGAAAAGATGTTTGCCTACACATTTGCCTTTTCAATTTAATTTTTCCTCAGTGAAATATAATCTGCATTAAAAACATTTTATATATTTTTTGCAGCATCAAATTCATTTCCCCCCTTTAATGTTTTGAAAGAAGAAACTATATACAGTAGAACATCGTTTATCCGAATCAATTGGGACCGGGAACCATCGGATACGCGATTGTTCGGATACCAGAAAATCGAATACGATCCATGCAATATTTGATACTGGACACTATACAAATATTGAAAATCTTCACATGCGGGAAATATGCTTGAAGAAAAAACAAAATAAGTGCAGAATGTCACAATTTTACCTTGATTGAGAAAAAATAATCACTTATTTTTCGCTGTACCATTGTACACCTTCGTTTTTTAACTGCTAGGTCTCTGATTCACTTCAGCAGCAGTAGTTGAGTAAGACAGCCCTCTGATTGTTCTTCGTAGTACTCCATAGCTGTCTCTAACGCAGAAACGCGTCAGCATTTGATGGACCCTTGCTACTTTCGTTGTGGTTGGCCTCGTCTTCCATTCGTTTCTTCGTCGACAGGGTTGAATTCTTCTTGTACGGAAACAGGATATCTCGTCATTATTTAGCATTTGAAATCTACATTCTGCATCGCATGCCATTCAGGATTCTACATCAACAAAGCTCTTCAAAAGAGCACGTATACACCCCTCACTTTGAAACAAATTGGCTTAATATTCCACGCAGATGTTTACTAAATCACCCAATTGAAATTTATCAAATATCCCTCACCTTGGGGTTTCCCATCACTTTTGACCTCACAGGAAACAAATGTTGAGCATTGCACTATTCGAAAACGTATCCGGACTTTGGTTCGGATATTGGACGCTCCGGATAATAAACGTTCGGATAAATGACGTTCTACTGTACAAATTTCCAAAATTCAAAAGAATTCCTTATAATTTCTTTTCAGTGTAGTAAGATGCAGTATACAAAGAAAACACGCGTACGTACTACATGAGGAGGACAATGAGCAGGAGAGTTTCTAGAGAATCTCAGTTGTTATATAAATGGCACAGGAAGTACAAAAACTCATGATTTCCAAGGACGTCTCTTGTGATTGGTCGACATATATCGAACTATGATAACAGTTTAAAGAACGATGAGTACACAATCCTGCAGTGTTAAAGTTAGTTATTCCCGTTAAGCAGATAGCTAGTAATTAATTATTTATGCGAGAGTCCTGAAGGGAGGGTAAAGATCTCTCTCTTTTTCACACACACATTATATATATATATATATATATATATATATATATATATATATACGATATTTGCTTATATAAGTAAAACATAAATCAATGTCATTAAAAATAACTTATAATTAACAATTCAGTGAAAGAAAAAAATTAAGATTAAAAAAATTCTTTATAATAAAAATTTATTATTTTACTTGTTTAAATATATCATCGAAGTATTAATGTTCTAAGAATAAAAAATTGCAAACATATTTCAACACCGTCATTTGTCAAATCAAAAACAAAGAAAACTAGAAGACAATTTTTCATGTCAGACACTTACAAGATCTATTAATATCACTTAGCTCTTAAACGCCATATATATTCTTCAAAACCATTTCTTGCATCCGCGTCCAAAGCACGCTTGTAACAATTCTTAAAAGTAGTTTTGTGAGAATTTCATTTAAGTATACAAAATAATTATTCTCCTTGGCAAACATATTTTAGTACAGATATGTAAACGATATTTTTTTTAAAAAAAAAATTACAACGTCTGTTTCGAGTTAACATGGTAACGATAAAAATAATCAAGTTATAAGTGAGGAAGGACTGCTAACAACTTTCTTCTTTATAGCATTCTTTTTTATATGCGAAGATAAAATAAGTATGGAAAAAATGGTCTGATACTTAATATTTACATGGGTACATTTATCAAAATACGATTTATTTATATGGCAAATTATTAAAAAACCTGAATGATATTCATTCTGTTTATGATTTTGTACTGGGAGACAAATTTTGATATATCATTATAAAATAAATGATAAATAAATCCTAACTGGGTCTTATGTAAAAGAAATAGTACGCGTATGTAATGAAAATATCCAATATAACTCTTTGGTGTGAGTATAAAACATTTATTAATTTTTTAAGAAGTGTTCAATAAACAATATATTTTGATACATCTTTTAAATTTCCTTTCGTACGCTATACGTGTACTTGAATACTAAATTTCTTTCTATGAATTTAAATTCAATTACATATATTGGTTGAATATAAACAAGTAATATAAAAAAATTATTTTTAAGGGGTCTCAGGGGTGTTAAAAATGTTTCGAGAGCACAAAATATGAACAATTTTCGACTAGAAATAATTCTTTGAGGTTAAAATGAAATAATTTGATTCTTTTACACATTTTTTATAAAGGAATAAAGTTTCAAAAAAGTATAAAATGTCTAAAATATAATCATAATTTTAAAAATAATAAGCACATAAATATAAGAAAAAATTTTGTAAGAAACAAATAGTAAATTTTACGACGCGCATGATATTTTCTGAAATAATAATTCTAATTACTAGCAATAAGTTGATTTATAAAGTCAAATATATCCTTATTAGATGGTAGCGATTAGATATAAAAAGAATAAAAAATAATATTTTTTAAAATAAAAAAAGTAAATTTTTAAAATTTTTTCAAAAAATTTAATTTTTTTGAAATTTTCAAAAAAATTACAAATATGTAATACTATAAATAGCTAGGATTTAAAGATTATGATAGAGTTTATAATTCTGTAAAGTTTTATGCATCAAAGTATGATAGTTTTTGAAACGCAATGCGCGTAAGTGAAAAAAACACAAACTGAGAAAAAAGGCTTTAAAGTTTTAAATTGAATTTGAGAAAATAAATTTTAAAACTTACATGCTAAAATGCTCCAGGATCATAGGATATGCCTTCCTGTTGCTCAAACAGCTCAATTTCTGTACTCTTTTTAATTTTTTTATCTCTCCAAGCTTCAAACGATGACGTTGAGCTCCTCTTTCTTGACGTAAAGATTCAACGATTGTCACGTTCAGCCAGGGACACACAAACATTTTTGTTAATTTTTAAGCCAAATTTCTCTAAAATAGTAATAAGTATTTGATTTCCATCATTAAAAATGCTGGTTGCTAGATTTGCAGCAATCTCTGCAATCTGAAGGCTAGAATCAATCGTCTTCGAACAAAACTTCCAGATTAATGAATTTAAACTTTCATTAGGGATTCTGTGTCTTACCTCCTAAGCATTTTCTTCAGGAGTGCCAGATGAGATAAGTCTGCAAATACAGGCTTAATTACATCTCGAACAGCTTTCGCAACTGAGGGTTTGTGTTTATAATTTTGTAAATTATTATTAATTGCGGCATTATACTTACACTATGTATTTGGATTTGTAGGACAAAATCAGTGCATCGGTTCATCATCGGTGCTGCAAGAATGACCCCAAACAGCCCAAATGGCTTTCCGCATTTCCTTTACACTAGTAGAATTGCATCGAATAGTATTACCATAGTAATGCGCAAGCTTATCAATAAAACTATCAGTTAACCTACCTTTACCGCCTATAGTTTTACCATCAGATAATTTCTTCTTACCATATAATAATTTAAGCTTCCTAAGCCTTGTACCCATTCTCTTTTGCACATGGCCTACACATTCTATTTTCTGAATAAGATGGCATCGCCGTATGGATTGTTTTCAGAAAGGGCATTGAATGTTTTTGTGTCGCCATCTCCTATGTAGTTCGAATATTTCAGGTTGTGAAGCTTTTCTGATCGATTAAAAATCCTCAACATCCCGTCAACCTCCATCTTACCAGCAGAGCCAGAATAATTTTTTCTACGTGAAATCTTATGCGCTCTTTTCCATTTATTGTACTTGATACCAAACTTTACCCCTTTATAACTGTCGCTTCATTTGCAAAATGAGGACACTTCCCTATCCAAAACCTTACCTGTTTCGGCCCCATTAGAGTACATACTCCAATCAACGATGAATGTCCTCTCGTCTTCCAGGTCCCATCACCACTTACCGTTAAAATGTTATCAGGTAACGAAGAATTTTCTTCGACAGCTGCCCTGTTCATGCTTTCTTCGGCGACTTCCTTCATAACAAGTGAAAGTTTATTATTAATAACATCATATGATTTTTGTTCAACAGGATTAGGAAGACTCATTACAGAACAAAAGGTTTTTAATGACTCTAAACCTTGACCTATGCATCTCATTGCTAAAATAGATCTTCTGTTAATTTCTGGAGCATTATTTTTATTCCCAATGTTTTCACAGCTTGAAAAAGTACAAATACTCCCACAGTTTTTACAATGTATTTCAAAATTCGAACATAAACCACAAGTGGATTTTTCATTAATTGTTAATGGTTTATGACATTTTAAACAGCATGATACTGACAAAATAGAGCTAAAGGTTGAAATAAAATCAAAAATACGATATTCTTTGAAGTTTTCACTTACCTTAACAAGATTTGACTTTAATGAAGTCTGAATTCCTGAAAGTTTTTTACTAGAAGCATTTTTCATTTCGGCACACTTACTTGTACTTTTCAATTCTGCACACTTCCTCGTATCTTTCATATCTGTAACATGTGAGTCACTTACCTTTAAATATTTATTTCCTCTAAATCTTTGTTGGGGCGATTGCCCAACGATTTTTTCAGAATAAAACAACACATATCTTCAATTTAGATAAGCGTTTTAAAAAAACGTGTACTAAAGTAAACACAACAGAATCAAAACACGGCAGAATGAATGTGTTGAGTTGCAGGCTTCCTTCTGATCAACTCAAGCGCTTAAAATATTTCATGAGGCTTATTAAAAACAGAAAAATGAAAGGTATGCATAAATTTAAAAATAAATGGGCGTGGCATCTGTCCATTTAAAAGTTGTTATGACTAAATTGCTGTTTGCAATTTTTTGAATAACTTTCGAAGTTTTTAGAGTATTGTCACGTGGTTAGTATCAAAATGTTCAGAAAAAAATGAAGAACAAGATATATTTTTTTCGAAAATTCGAAAAAAAAAATTGTTAACACCCCTAAGACCCCTTAGTCAATTCCTACTTAGGTCAACAAAAGAAAATTTTGTTTTAGTTACTTTTTATTAAATAGTTATAATTGATATAAATATGTATATACAGATGACAGAATCACAACAAAAAAAAAAGCGATTTTTCTTGAAAATTTCCATTTTTCTTTCTATATATGATGTTTGACTATTTTGTTTTTGTTTGTTAATATTTATATTCATTAAAATTATTTATTCTACTAAAATAGTATAGTAAAAAGGAAAACACTATGTCAGAAATTATGTCAAGCTAGGTGGAATGGCCCACGACATTGGAATTAAAAATTCAACTCGCTTTCCATTGCGGTACAGGAACATAACGAATGAGTTTCCTTTCTAAGTATGCTGTTGACTATTATTTTTGTTTGTTACTATTTATTCATTTTTTAACTTAATGAATTAATATTTGAAAAAAACTGTACTAATATCAAGTGTCATCCACTACAAATTTAAAAAAATGTATTTGAACTTGAATGGATGAATAGAAAGCATTTTATTAACGGTTGCAAATTTGAACAAGATATATAAATAAACGCACACACACATGTATATATATAGAGAGAGAACTAATAGTAGGAATTGTGAAAAAAGCGAACGAAACAGATTATTATTCTCTCTCTTAACTCCTTTGTACAGGAAATAACATTCTTCTCAAAATAATAATAATAATAATAAAACCAGTCAAAACGGCTTAATCTATGTTACTTGAAATCCATGAGTATTTTCTAAGAAAAAATTTGATGCAAAACCTATCTCTATCCCACCAACGTAGAGTACAAAATTTCAAACGAAAAACTCTTAACTAAAGAGACTAATGCATTATTAGTCTAATAAAAAGAATAAAAAATATACTTGTACCATAAAAATTTATCAAAAGCATCTCCTCTGATTAAATTTCGAAGATCGAAACATAGGTTAAAAATAAAATGACAAAAATTCGTTCAAAAATAAACCATGAAAGTACTCCCCATACGCAAACTACTTTAAATACCGCTGATTTAAAGCTTCGATTTAGTTTAATGTCTAGTTCCTCTGAGAAAATATTAGGTAAATTTATTTGAATGATGCACGCACATTCCTATATCCAAACGAATAAAACAGGAAGACAAAAACTCAAAAAGAACGAATTTTTATACATATTTTGTTTTGTTAGATTCTTTATATGCATACTGAAGAGGAAGTTCGTGGAGTAATAGATAACCAACCCCAACACAATATTGAAAGTATTTTGAATGCATCAAAAATTCAATGGTGTTCTCAACATATTCATGGCGCTGAAGAATTTAATTCTGGAGTATATTCTCTAGTTTTTATAGAAAGAGAAAAGTAACTGCAATGCGTGATATTTAAAAAGAAATCTACTTCAGGTATGGGGAAATAGTTATTATTATGTGTACTTAGGAAAGTAAAGAGTATTATACCGGTTATTTACATTCAATTACTTTCTGCATGGTTCCAGTTAAAAATGAGAAATTCTGCTTTACTCAATAATATTTGTCTTTTATGCATCTTTTTTTGTAATGTGCATTGGATTCTCTTCAAGAAATAAGAGAATATGTATTATTTGAATTGTTACTTTTCTTTAAATAATATGAAGAAAAAGATGCTATTTCTGTAATGGGTTCCCCCCTCCCTTTTTTTTATGGGAAAAAATAAAAGATTTGGGTATTTTCTTGAAAAAAAATGAACTCTTAAAATCAAAGAATTTTAAATTTGGAAATATGATTTAGTACATTCCCCACTTAATTTCAACTTTCTAATTTTTTTTAAAGAAATGTGTGATATTTAATGTAATTTATAAAAGTAAAACTTTAAAAAAATATATTTACAATACGTGTGACAAAAATGTACCTCATACAAATTTTTTGTATACTTGAAACAATCAAATGATATAAATGGAAAACAGAAATAGAAAATTTCATAATCTTAGCATTTTAAAGCACCTATATTAAGAATTAGTTCATTAACTGAAATGTCAAAATAAAATGTTATGTCTTTGAAACTACGTGTTTTTTTACTGATTTTATTGTGAATAAGATAAAATTTTGTTAAACATATCACACTTTTTGTAAGCCTAAGAGTACATAACTCTATTAAACGTATTGTGTTACCACAACAGTCTTCAGCACTTTATTATAATTAGTCTAACCAAACCATCCTTTAAGTAATTTCTGTAATACTTTTCTCGTTTATTCTTCAGTCTTAACTATAAATCTGTCTATTGCAGCCTTTAATTCTGATTTAAATCTAATACATCTCCAAGACGTGATAGCGTATATTTCGAGAATTATACTGATAAGCAGAATTTTGAAATATATGGCACATCATTTTTCAAGGTTTCGCATAGTCTCAAGAAATCTATCACATATTTTGGGGGGATAAAGGTCATAACTTACCAATTATTGCTTAAAAATAACTATTCATGTACACATTTCGATTACGCAAATAAGAAGAGTTCTCTTCTAAAATATATTGGTATTTACGTCAAAATATATTAAACAAATATCAATTTTAAACGCGGTCCATAATTTATTACAATTTCGTCATTACTCAAGCCTAACCTATCCTAAAAGTTTTTTCATAAAACCTTTGAGAGAAAACTATATATATAATAAGAAAATATAACCATAGATATCATCGAATATGGAAACCATTAGTATTGGTTAAATTTACTTTAGCATAATTACCGGATAGTTGATTAAAGGAACATTCAGAGCAAAGTTTGACTCAAATATTTAATTTTCCTTAGAAATTATTTATGAACCTTTTGCACCACTTTTATGCTATGTAATAGATGAGATTAATTGTCAATCTTGAAGATATGAACACATTTCATCTGCGTAAATTCGCTATATAATATCGTATGTTTAAGCCTTTATCAACAAAAAAATTATGCCGTTGATCAAGAATAAATAAAATTGTATATAATTAGTTAACAACTGTGAGAGAGAATGGTTAGCTAACAATAGAACAATTTAGTTAACAATTGAATACAAGGTAAAACAAATAAATTGAATCGAATGGAAGATGCCTGTTTATTAATGCCGATTGAATTAAGATCACTGGCGTAGGACCCTGAGTGGGTTCTGAATCCAAAATCTTTGGGGACCCATTTTTTTTTATTATTTAAGTTACTATTGCGTGTTTACCACGATAGCATGTCAGATATTACTCATCATATACGACTACTGTAAGGCTGGTTTATTTATTTATTTTTTATGAATCATTATGTATT
This sequence comes from Trichonephila clavata, assembly GCA_019973975.1. NCBI lineage: Eukaryota > Metazoa > Arthropoda > Arachnida > Araneae > Nephilidae > Trichonephila > Trichonephila clavata. The sequence goes on from BMAO01027999.1 coordinate 41,927, forward strand.
TTATTCTTGCGAAATCACCTTTTATTAATGCCTCACAATCATAAAAAAAATTTCCCGAATGATTTCTTTTAAAATAACACGAATGGGAACCAAACTATGCTTTAAAATACACAAATTTCCATTTTGAAGGAAATTTTTACGGTAATCGAACAATAAAGTTTTCTTTCTATCCCTTAGTTACCATTACTTTGAATCTGGCACATTTTCGTTACTTAACGATGGCTGACGTGAGTCGAATTTTGTCTTTCTTTCTCTGTCTTTTAGATCGAAAAGAATGCTCTTGGACCACTTTTATTTCTAAAACACTTCTTTCAATTAGGATTCTCTTATAAATGTTTCAATTAAAAGAGACAGTTAATAGAAAAGAGGAAGACATCCCTGCTAATACCGAGATTGTGATTCTGCCAAACCTGGAAACTCATTAGAGGCAAATCTATTTAAAGTCTTTTTGTAGAGATTTTCTTTTATTTTTGTGTCTTCCTACAGCTGTCTTGTTCAATTTATTCTATTAGTCGGAATGCGGTTAGACTTCATCAATATGTTAAATTGATTTCATTTGGTGGATATTTTTTATAGTAAAAGAAAAAAGAACATATTTATATCTTTTATGAAAAATAACCACTTGAGTATCAATTTACATGACGTTTATAATAATATGTATGTATCAAAAGAGCTTCATAATGTAAAATTGATTTATGTAAAATAGAGAAAAAATAAATTGGATCTCTCTCTTATTTTAGTGCTTGATTTAATTTATCGCCAATATAGCGAATTATTTTTACCTTCTTGGACTAAAGTCTAATACAGAAAAACGAGCTATTACTATAATTCGGCGCCGTTTCTTTTCTCAATCACCAAGGAGAGAACTAAACTAGGATTTTATAGAAAATTGATAATACTGAAGATGTGAAATAGGAAGAAATACATTTATATTTTAATATTTTTATATTATTAATATTTATAATACGTTTCATATTTACATATTTTATTCGAATTATTTTGTTTAAAATGAAGCGTAGAAGGCAAATTAGCCATTTTGGTAGATTAATAACATTACCAAACAATCGTAAATTTACCTAAAGAAATAGATACCAATGAAAATATACCGAATTTGACGTACATCTTATGTTTTATTTAAACAGTATTTTTTTATAAATGCTGTAAACATTACCAACAATAAAATGTCAGTGTCTAACATTTGTTATGAAATACATTGTCACGCATAACATTTGGAAATTCTACATTTCGCTTCTCATTGTTTAGGAAAAGTATTATCAAAAATTGAATAGAAAATAGTCAAAACATTTACGTATAAACTAATACCCAGGTTTGGTAAAAAATTTCATATCCCATTGCATTACTAACAGCTCATGCAACTGGATCTTCTATTTTAACTAAGGTAACACTTGAAATGGATTCACATTCTGATTCAATAACTGGATCAATTTATACACAAAAAAGATCATTAAGTGTAGAAGAACTAGATAAAGTTATTCAAGAGGTATATGCACCAATGCAGTCAATTATATTTGAGACACTGTCATCGAAAATTCAAAAAGAAATTCCTCTTTTTCGAAAATGGAAGGAGACGTGATGACTACATGAAAAGAACATGCTCCTATTTCATTACGAGAACACCAACTAGTATAAAATCCGTACAAGCATTTTCTTCGGCAGGATAATTTGCAACAAAAATAAGAAGCCGTTTGAACGATGAAACACTAGACGAATTGAGTTTTTTTAAAAGCTTATTTACAAAAACACAAGAAGTGAAGAAATTTTTTTTTTAATTTTTATTATGTACTATTTTTATTTGTTTTTTATAATAAATTAAGTTTTTTTAAAATTTGTTTTAATAAAATTAATTAATACTAAGCGAATTTTTAGTTATATATATATTCAGTTTTGTTACACAATTTCAATTATTCTATCGTGTAATTTTTTTTTTATAAATAGTCTAATCCTGATCCCGGGATTTGGATGATGTAATCCCGAAATCCCGGGATTGAAAATGTAATACGGGACTGCAAACCCCTTACTCGAAATGCTATGCAAAAGAAAGCATACGAAAACGATTCCAGGGAACTAATTTGATATCACGGGGCAAGGCGCCAAGCGCTGCTTGGTGCCATAAAGGAATCACGCCAAACAGTATTTGTTGTCCCTGGAATGGAAATCAAGATGGCGGTCTAGCGGTAAAGCATCGTTAGGCAGATAATTTTAAAGAATTGTTTTAAAATACATCAGAATATATTTCAAATGAAGCTTATAGGAAGAGAATGAGAATAAACAAGATCGATGAATAAATAATAAATATATATATATATAAATAATAAAACATTATATGTGCAAATAATAATATTATGCAGTATATAATAATGATCGTAATATAATTTAATAGTAATTATAAAAAAGAATACTTATCGTATTATAATATAATAAAAGTTATGCATAATAATACTCATATGACATACTAATTAAAAACAGATAACAAAATAATAATTATAAATAAATAGCATAATATGTAATAATATTTATCAAAAATATTAAAAAATTCATAAATTCCAATGTTATGTGATTATTGTATATAATATAGTAATTGTATTTTTATATTATATTTATAAAATATATAATTACATAATATATAATAAAACTAATAATGAATATCAATAAAAAAAGTACTGAAACCTTCCAATATTCCAAAAACTGCAAGTTCCTTCAACGAATTTCATCGAACAAGGAACGTTAAAAAAAAGCATAATAGTTGAAATAACTGGAATAATAGTTTGATTCGGAAATGCAATATGAAAATGGTTTATTTGTTAAGGAAATCGAATTAAAATCGTCTGGAATTAATAGGAATTCCGCGAGAACGAAACCAATAAAAATTATTTCTGTTATACGTTATACCCATGGCAACCACATTGCTAGCTGGTAAAAATATCAAGGCAACCATATTGTAATGTTATCGCCCATCTGGGCCAACATAAACAACAACTTGGCGCGTGCGCTGTTTTATCAAACTAGCGCCGTTTCTGACACTTTATCAAATATCAAATCTTCCAAAAGCTCTCATAAAAAGATAATATATTTATTTCTTTAATAGGTTTTAGAATGTAGAGAAAAATATTCTTCAATGAGCACCAACAAAAAAAAAAGTATTTACACAGGTCGATTTGGCGACAAAAAATTTCTAAAGTGCTATTCACCTAAGGATATTCTTGATTTCCTTTCACAGTGTTTGCTCAAAGATTGAAGCGGATATTAAAGAGAAGAACAGAATGCTTCCCAAATCGAAAAAGATTTCCACAAATATGGTCTTGACTGCTGAAGGTTATGTAATATCCAAATGTTGATGTAATAGATTGTTTGCCCTCTCTATTTTGTGTTTTGTAAAACATTATATTCGAGAGTAGATATAGAGGTAAAGGTATTTCAAACCTCTGGTACTAAAAACGTATTGTTTTATGTCTTTAAAATATTTCATGAGGAACTTTCTACTGTAACTAATTAAAATGGTATTGTTTTAATTTTTATAAGAATGAAAGAAGAGTTTACACGTTGTCATTTAAGTAAAATTAATACCATTTAGACTATTTCGACACATTTCTCGTATTATATATGTTGTCGCTAAAGCTTGAAAACCGTTAATGAGAAGACAAAGAAACTAATCTGCAGATTAACTGATTTTCTCCGTTTAAGTGCGGAATCAAGAGTTTTCCGTTTTTTAACTAGGCAACCCCGTATAAGTTATTTCCGCATGGTTAGAGTTCAAAAGCTTTTTTCTCTCATTTCCTGTATGTTAGAAATTTTGGTTAAACTCTGACCTCCCAGAATCATGTATGTTTGTCTCGAAAATCAATTGCCACGCAGCTTAAAGTATTAGTGCAATCGAAAGATTGGTAACAAGTAAGCATAGTTTTACCATTTGTTTGACGAATTCAGTTCCTTAATTATTAATTATTTTGATTTGTTGTATTATAGATTTTCAATTGACTCTTGATTGATTCTATCAATTAGTCTGTCGATTATTCGATCGTATTAGTTTGATTCTTTAGATACTATACTGCTCGAATTAATTGGGAAAAATATATTTTTCTTGTTTGAGTTAGTATGTGATTACCAGTGTTTTCCCGAACCACCTCAAATCGTTTATATCTGCATAGAGGTAGTATGAGACGGATTAACTTTGATTATCATTTACTCGTTTGACTGTATCAGTAGTTCAGTTGTTGGCATTTCAGTGTGGTAGATGGTGGTTACAATTTTGCGTTCCGTGTAACACGTATTACTTTTGCTTGTTCAAAGATGGATATTACTCCGAGGAAACATTTGAAAATAATTGCTCTTAACGAATACACTTCTTTTACTATGAGAGATATACCTAAGGACAAATTAAGTGTTTTAGGAAATTTAAGAACCCTGCAAGATTCCGAAACATTTCTAAAAAAGAAAAGGAAAATATGGACCCAAGCGGAAAACTACTCCAAGAACGAATAAAATTCTAATAAGAAATTGCAAAATAAATTCAAGGAATACAAGCACAGTCGTTTGAAAGGATTTATTATAGTATAGTGTTGAATTGAATACCTCAATTGTACGCAAAAGCTTCTGGAAGTTGGTCGTGAGGCAAGATGTAATACTTTAAAACGCGTTTTATTCAAAATGTATTTTTTTGAAAATGCTAAAACGGAGACATCGATTGTTCAAAAAGTTTTGAAAATAATTAACTGAAATTCTTTGATTATGTTCTATGTAATATTAGAAGTGTTTTAACCTTCATATTTATCAATTAGTGTTTTATTACAAAATTTGCAGTCCCTTATGTGAATATAATCACGTTTTTTAAGCAATTTCATATAATAATTAAGATAAAGTGCTCTAGATTTTGTAAAAATTAAAATATCTCTTATTCTGAATGTCATTTAAAAAGAAATAACATAGCAACGCATCATAATTGTAAATTTGTTCATAAATTTTTGGAAGTGGTACGCTTAATTATTTTTTTATCTAAAAAAGGCACTCTTCTTTAAAAGGTTGGCCACCCTGATCTAAACACATCATTCTTAACAACATAGTTCAAAACTGTCGTTTTGCTTTTTTTTATTTTATTGTTACAAGACATTACAAATATTAATGTTTCAATCGAAAACTGAGAGGGAATGGTCAGAAAGTATTGGGAAAGCAGTACCATTGATCCCGGCTGGATTTATTTCAATTTTCTTTCTTTCTTTCTTTTCGCACATACTTACTCCTTTCATCACTCTGCGGAAGAAATAAAAGAAAGAGCCTGTCTATAAAAATAGACGCCTGGACGGAAAAGATCTTGACCAGTTATTTATCATCTGAGGTGTGCTTACGATATTCCTGCAACTCGTAACTTATTCTTGAAGTTAAAATCTTGTGACACCATTAGAGGGCTATAAAAAGAATACGTTGGGTGCATGTGTTGCGCAGCAGTAAGGGACTTATAAAAAAAACGAAGGTTTTATAAATAAACTTACATTTACTGACAAGGGAATATATACAGTAGAATCTGTTTCTGTGCACTCCTTTTTATGCGATTTATTTTTGTGTGATCTTTTTTATGCAGTATATGAATTTCAGCAGATTTGGGGCAGCTATAAAGTTTCTAACAATGGACATGTATATACTTCAAGACGCTTTGTTCATTTCTTATAAACAGTCTATCGACAATGGACCTTCAATTGCTTTTTCTCAACGCGCCAGCAATCCGCGCTTGATTGAAGACGAAACTTTTAATGACAGTGACATTATCAATAATTTGATGCATTATGTAGAAGAAACGGACTCTTTGAGAGGGGATATAATACATGCAGAGTCCAGCCTTCCAACAAATTGGAAAAACATTACCTTTAAATAGACACCAATTCCGAAAGGAGTTTGAAATTCCAAAATGAGTTTCGATCATGCATATCTAATTATCGTGACGTTCACAAGCAACTGACCGTTGTCACCAAAACTTATCACTTACTTCTTGGTACCCAAAAATAAATCCATTGAAATTGTATCGTAAAGTGACGAAAGTGATTTTGAATTAATTCATCACAGGAAGATGCACGCTTTGGTTTGCGATGAGTAGTAGTGAATTTGGTATGGGATTTTGAATATTCTCTATGTAATATGTTTTCAATGTGGAATTTAATAATTTGTTTTGTTCGGGAGTACTTTCTCATAAATTTTGTAAATAATTGACATATTTTTGAGAAGACTCTTTATATATAATCCCTCTTTGCCGCATAAAAAAAATTCTGTCGTATGTCGACGAAGTTGTTAGTTATATATAAGTTTTTATTAAATTTTGGCATATTTTTTTCTGCGGTTTCTTTTTATGCGGTCACTATCTACCGCTCACATACAAACACACACACAAAACAGGTTTCACTCTACTTATATTAGTATGTGTGTGTAACAAGTTCCCGTGTCATTAAAGTTATTTTTAACTACATTTAGTGTAACTTTTATTAAAGTTTATTAAAAAAAACCTATTTTAAATTTATTTTTATTTAGTGGTGGATCATGTCACTAAGGCAACACAGAACCTTACAAATATCAAAAATACCATATATATATATGCACCATTTTCTTGTGGAACATATCATTGGGAGGCTTACCACCAAATTTAAGATCTGATAACAAATTAGTTCTTAAGATATTTGTTTCTGAGTTTAGGTTTTGGTTTCGGTTTAATTTTAATGCATTTTCCACTCTTTAAGTTAACTAATTAAAAAAAATTTGAGCGCAATCATCTTTTTCAACGTGAAATGTTGAAAAAGATGATTGTTCAATTTTCATTACAATTTTCTGTCATCATTCATTTCTGTATTCTTATGTTTTGAGTTTCCTGAGCTCATAGTTACTTAATTGGAACTGATTCCATGGCCTATATCTTTGTTTTGCAATATTTTATATAACTTAGAAGCTTCACATTTATTTTTTTCTTTTGTCCGAGGCCAAAGCCTTCCCAGGTTGTTGTGAGAAACAATTATTGGAAATGTTGGAATACTACTGAAAATGATGCATCTAAAAATCATCCCTCAGCTGATACTGACACACACACACACATCCGCGAATACAAATATTGCAAATAAAACTCTACATTATAGTATATATATTGTAATACTACTGTGTTATAGTATTTAAGGACTTGCAACAAACATTTAACAACTTGCAAACCTGCTAAACTGCCCCGATTTAAAATAGAAAAAATTAAATATTTTGTACCAACCTGTGGTTTTTAGCTTAAGTAAGAATCATTTTATATTACCAAACATTTGTGAAAATATTTTTAAGATTAGATTGAATAACATGTCGTCGTAACAAATGGTATCAACATTATGCAAAAACATATTTTGAATTAAAATGGTATTTATAAGAAACAGAGTAAAAAATCAGAAAACTTACTGAATAGCTATTAAAGAACTCTCAACAAAATAACTTCATTATCAAAAATTTGTTTTCCGAATGAACATAAAAATGCTCTGTTTACTTTCTTTATTTTATACATCGAATAAGATTGGAAATCAAGAAAATTGGATTAAAAAATTATTTTCGTGTTTCAGCCATTTGCAAAATGCAACAATTTCGCACATTTAGCACAAAGAATAGAATTAATTTTCTTGCACTAAACACAAATATTAAAAATTCTCTTTGGTTATCTAAATAAAAGTTTTGAAATTCTAAAAGCACCCTGATTTTTCAAAAACTCAAGGCTTTATTTATTTATTTTTTTAGTAAAAACGAAAGCGAATTACGTTTTTGCACGTTTTGCGATTCTGTGAAAGTAATTTACTAAATACGATTGGTATGATTAAAGTTATCCGAGTTTTATAATTTATTTTTTAGAAAAATAAGCGAAGTATTCAAAAAATTTTCAAAGTGCGTTTCTTTAATAAAAGAAAAAGAAGTAATTAGTTTCTTTTTTTCCATATTTTGTAGATTTAGTTTTGAGAAAAAGCGATACTACCCCTTTTAAAAAAGATAACCATAATGAGATTTTTCATGGTGAATGTATCTTTTCATCGGTATTTAGAATTTTAAGTTATTGCTCAGAAAGGCATTTAAATACATTTACTCACCTAATTAGTCATTAAGAAATTTGTTGCATTAGTTCAAGTTGAAACTTATTTATTTATTATAAAAAAATATGTTCCCCAAAATTAATCCCTAGATTTTCATCAAATCAGACAGATTTTAACATTAAGTTACGTAACAATTCTACATTTTGAAACAGTAATTTTAATTCAAATCCATGAATAGCTTAGAATAGTGGTCCCAAACTTAATGAACGCTTGGACCCCTTTTTTAGATCAACGATTGGATCGTTATTGGATTCAAAGAGGCAGGTTGGGCAAATCGGAGAATCGCTCGTCATATGGGTCGAAGCGATGTGACCATTAGAAGGTGCTGGTTAAAATGGCTGGACAATGGCATATTTCCCGTCTTGGTGTTAGTGGACGACTTAGAACCACGCAGATGGGGAAAACAGAGTGTCAGATCAGCTGTCACAGTGCCCGATTTATCGTTATCAACCATCAGACGTGGCCCGCACACGAGTGTCCACCATGACTATTCACAAACGGTTGATAGAGCGAAATTTACGGTCGTACCGACCGCTACGCCACCTGCAACTCACGCCTGCACACTGTCGAGCCAGATTACAGCAGCGCTTGGCTCGATTAGGTTTGAATCATGCTCACTGGGGACGTATAGTGTTTAGCGATGAATCCCGCTTCCACTATACTCTGTTTCACCTCAAGTTGGCAGCATTAGGAAGGGTACGTGACCGAATCACAGCCGCTGCCGGGTTACTCTAGGAGAAGAGTGTGACTAAACGAATAAATATCACCATATTTGGCGAGTGGGGAAAAAAATGCTTGTGAAAAATTTTCATTAAAATTGTAAGAGCTGTTTTTTTTGTTTTTTTTTGAAAATAGTATAAGCCACTTTTTTAATGGAGATATTTAAGGGCTTACGTTTCAATATGTTTAGAAATATTGATGAATAAACTAGCAAAACTTTTCTCGAAAAAAATCTCAATAGTTCTCAACATATTGATGCAAAGTTTTTTAAATGAAAAAATACCGTTAAATTGTAATTCATGCTTTCATTAACTTAATTTTTTAAGTGACTTAGACCACTTTCAAAATAAACGGTTCACTTTTCTTTAATTTTTATTTATTACATCCGTTTATAAAATACAAATTTCTATCTTGTTTTTAAAAATAATCGCCTTTTCTCGGTTATTACTATTTTAAATCAGTTTGTAATAATTATTCACATTACATGTAAAATGCCGTTTATGTATGTTAACTTAAGATATACAGAAGCACAAATTTCAGCATCATCATTTACTTCCTTCAGAACTTTGGTTAATGTAGAATCTCATTTTTTCGAAAAAACCATGAATTTTTCGCCGAATGCACGCAATGTGAAGTCGTCATATTTCACCAGCCTATTACGCTTGCCTACGGCACCGGGCCGTTTTTTACCAGGAGGACTTACGGCACTTAATGCCTTCTTTTCTTTCGTCATACGGAAAACAGTTCTTTTCGAAACGTCAATCAGTTCAGAAACCTTTTTCACGATTTCTCTGATGGATTCTTGCGGGTTTTCTTCTCGAAGCCGAGAATAAACATTCAGTATGTTTTTCGGAACTCCGCTTCGGATAGATTTTCCTCGTTTTGGTGGTGTATACAGCGAGGTTGGTGACATTTCTATCTCAGACATGTTTAAAATGTCAAAACAAACAAACAAACAAAAACAGGAACAAAGATATCAAAATAGTACGTATGAACGATAGCAAAGCCGCAAAGGGAATGGCGTTGATTTGGCGGGAATGCTTAGGCAATTCCGCCAAGGATGTAATTTTGAAAACCGGTTTTTAGCCAAGTGAAGTTTTATTAAATTGTTGTTTTTCGACTGTATTCGTTCACAGGTATTAAGGAATAAATGCTTTTAAGATGTGATTAACTTAAAATATATCCTTAAAATCACAATTTCGATAATACATGATACTTTTTAACAATTTTCTATGCATTTGTTTTCATTTAAATTCCAAAACAAGTTGGAACTATTTTTCAAGCGGATTGTTACATTTCCTATCCTTCCTAATGCTGCCAACTTAAGATGAAGCGGAGTATAACGATCATCGAAGACTTGTCTGAGAGGCACAAAGCAGGTTGCCGATTCTGCTTTCAATGTTGCACGCCACATTGGTCTTCAACGAAGAGTCTGGTTGCCATTTCTTTTGACAGCCGAGAGAGAGAACCCCTTTGATCATCATTAGAGGCACACTTACAGCACAGCGGTACGTTGACGACATGCTGAGAACTGTTTTGCTACAGTCGGCTACCGTTCCTTTTGCAGTAACCTGGCCTTATTTTTCAGCAAGATAATGCCAAACCACATACGGCACATGTTCCTATGAACTATCTTACATCTTGTAAACACTTCTTAACTAGTAAGATCTCCATATCTCTTTCCAATCCAGAATTGTCTCCATATCTCTTTCCAATCCAGAATTGTCTGGGATATGAAGGGAAGGTGACTGCATCTACCACGGAATGTTGATGGCCTGGCCCGACAATTGGAGAATTTTTGGCAAGGAATACCACAAGAGACCCTTCGGGTGCTTTTTCACTTTTTGGCACGTCATGTAGCAGCTTGCATCCAGTCTAGAGGTGGGTTACCACCGTATTGAGCTCATTACTTTGTAGCTATATAACTGAAATTAATTATTCAGTTTTTCAGAGAGAAATCTTAATCATTTTCTATTCCGTACATATTTTTTTATCACCAATTTTTGTCTCTATCGATCGGATAACCCATTCTTAGTTTGTCATTTTTTTTAAATATCGAGTGTAGAAAGTGATTTTCCTTGCAATTTTTCTTTCTATATATGGTGCTGGACTAATATTTTGTTTATCACTATTCAACTGAAACAACAAGTGTCATCTACACTACAAGTTTAAAAAATGATGCCAGGCTTATACATAAACATGGTCATGGTGTTCGAATGCTTAAGAACCGCTGACCTCCATTCATCACGTTGTATCTTGTCAACTGTGCACCTAGGTGCCAAGGTTTCGTTAAAAATCGGACCATTCGATTTATACGAATGCCATCTGTTTTATACTTATTTTTAATGATCCATTCCAATGCTCTGGAGCTCCAGCTAGTCAGGCAATGGTCGCCGAAATTTAAACATTGGCAGATTCTATTACAAGGTTTGCGCGTGCGCAGTTTTGTCCCATTTGAATCATTCTTTTTTGTTGCGTCACTTTGTTGTATTATGGAGTGCATTTAACTAAATGTGTGTGTGGCCTTATTTATTACATATGTGTATTTATTGTTAATGCAGCTATACACAAAATTAGAGTTTAAAAGCAGTTTTGTAAAAAAAAAACTATGGAATTTTCTATCTGAATAATACAAAGCTAAGCCATTCACAATAACATAAAAGCAACATACAAAATCATTGTAAACACAATATATCTGTACAATCTCTTAAAAACAATTTACATTCTAGAACGTCAACTTGTTAAAACCTAGGTTTATTCTTTTTCGGCAATGCTTGTAAGCTGAAAATTCTTTTCTTACGAACTGTTTTCCATTTTAACGAATATTCAAAAACACGGAATCGTGTTTATCCGCAATTTACAAAAAACACCTGAACAAGAACGAAAAAAATCTATTCAGTTACAAATTATCTTCAACCACTTCTAGAAACCCCCAGAACGATTCAATATAACCTGCAATCGCGTTCTACGAAATGCAACCACTCCTTTTTTCAATCTTTTCCAACTTACGTCAACATTGAATTGGCCTTAAAAGTCGACTGCTGTTCAAGGAAAACTCACTTCAGCATATAAATGAAAAGAAACCAGAAAAA
>BMAO01028000.1:0-116975 GCA_019973975.1 Trichonephila clavata
TGATTTGCCATTATAATGTAAAGAACGGTGTTGTTTGCGAATATTACAATTTTAATATAAAATAAATACAGTAGAAAATAATATTAACGTACTACACATTCAGATATAAATTATTTTCTCTATCTTAAGTGTTCATTACGCAAAATTTCTAACAATGTGTTAATTTTGCTGAGTAGAGATCAGCTTGGGAAGGTGTTTTCAACAAGAGTTACGGGGCGTTCTTTATACCAGCTATTAAATCTACAGACTTAAAATTTAACAAATATGTTTTTTTTTGTTCAGCTGAGATATGCAAAAAGCTTTTTTATGTTTAATTTGAAGTTCACTTAAGATTAACTCATTGAAACTACTTAATCTTTCAGTCTGTATTGTTTAATTTTTTAATTCATCCGGGCGAAGAACGGGTATACCAGCTGGTATTATAATAAATTGTATCAATTTTTTCTTAAAATGGTTTACCAATAAAAATAATTTTGTTCATTTATCATTTCTATAAAAACTAAAAAAAAACTTTAAGTCTATTACTACAGATTACAAACACGTACTATTTTCATTAACTTTGTATCCCTCTTTTAACACACACATTATACATTCATCCTCAAAACATGTGAAACCTACAAGTCCGAAAGGGGTTATTGCTAATTTAATTAAAACAATATGTAAACTGTGTAACGCTAGTTGAATAAATGTTTGTTGCAATTACACAAATCTGTAATCTATTAATTTGTATATTAACTGCGTCCTTGAACGCATTACTGGTAACGTGCTCTACATAGGCACAGTTAATTACAGTTTCTCTCGCATATTTAATTTGATTTATGTGCTTGACTGTATCGCTTCCCATTCTCGCACGCTCATTGTAATAGGAAATTCAAGACCATATTTGTATACGAAATGTCTTATATTAAGTAAAGTATAAGTTACCTTTCTATTTAAAACTCAGAAGTTTCTGTCAAAACAATCCGCGATGAAAGTGATTAATTTGAATTCTAGGAAATGAAGTTGATTAGAAATATAATTTATTAAATTAAGGAGACACGGTACATTTATATATAAAAATCGTTACAGTGTTTGTCGCGATTGACTCAAATACTCACGATCGTATATAATTTTGCATATGTGTGTCATTTCGTCACTTAAAACATAGGATGGTTTTTATTTCAATTTTCACATATTTTTTTTACAAATTGAAATCAAACTTCCAGTCCCGTAAACCCCCCCCCCCCCCACTCTCTACGTTATTCTGATTTGGAATCATTCATTATTTGCGTTAGCTTTCTGTTTGGAAGACGGAAGGTTGAGGTAGTTTTGAGTCTCGCTGGTAGTAAAAAGAATCCTCATATAAGCATCACAACCGATAGTTTTTTTTATTCTTAAAGATTGATTTATTGAAAAAGAAATAAAAAAAATATAAAAAAAATAAAGAATATTCTTAATTATTTTTATCAATAGATTATTTTCTTTTTGATTTCATACTGTGATGAATGAATATCGTGGTTTAAATTAAAATTTTTTTACTTTTAGTTCGTGTTTTAAAAATATAAAAAAAAATTTTTGAACAACTTTAAAAACACTCAAAATACCTAATAATTAATAATTTTTCCGTGTGTCGAACATTCAAAAATCTCACAATTACTTCAAGATTTATAATAGTGTGAGTTTTGTAATTTGAAAAATTTCTATTTTCTGTTTTTTTAACGTACATTTTTTTAAAAAGGTAATTTCGTTTCCGAACTAAAAAATGCAACAAAGAATTGAAAATGATGAGTGATTTATAAATTCCACTGTTCGCCTATTCGAGAGTTTTTGGCGACGGACCTCGAAATTTTAACTATGGTCAAGTGACGAGGAGACACCTGAGCTTTCACCCTCTCTAATTACCACACCACATCACGCAAGAACAGATTCAAAAAGGATTTTATGAATGTTAAAGAAATCACTCACATCGCGTATACACACATAGTGCTATCGTCCGAGGGAACAGGAAATTCCATGGATTAAGTTATTCATGGTAAAAGCCGTGCAACGGGGCTCAGCGAAGGGGAAAGAACAAAGAAGAAAATAATTTCGAAAAAATATGATACTGATTTTGTAAGAGAAAGAAAATTTAAACGAGAAAACATTATACGCATCATGGCCTTGCACTCACATCGTACGCTTCAAAACAAAAGTCTGGCGTCAGAAAGAAAGAGGAAATAACAAGATTAGTAATACCCTAGTAAAGCCCGTGCAACGCGGCCGGTCAGCTAGTTATATAAAAAATCTCTATTTGATTGAATGGTTTCATAATTTTTTTTCTTACCTTACGTACATTAATGTGATCGTGTTGTATGGAGAAAATAAATTTTTATTTGGACCTTCTACGTGGAAAAGGTGCTCTATAGTTGGAAACTAGGAGAGAGAAGAAGAAGAAAACAATTAATAAAAATAATTTAAAATTTAATTTTGCCTCAAAGGGTGAGTTTTTGAATGAAAATGGAAAAAACCTTATATCTGATTAGATTATTTAAGATTCAAACTAATTATTTCCTACAAATAGCTAGCCAAAAACGATATTATTGATAAGTGAATACTAAATAGTGAAATAGTATAACGTAACATTACAACGACACTAATAATGTACTCTAAAACGTTTAAGAAAAAATTATTTCAATGCGAAAAACTCGATAATTGAATGATTTTCCATTAACTTCGCACTTTGAAGCAGCGTTTGAACTATTGGCGATAAACCTTATAATTTTGTACCTCGAGTGACACCTGAGGATGTCTCTTTCACTCACTTTTTACCTTCCAAACTTCTACAACACGCCAGCGGAGGATTTTGAGTTTCAACAGGCTTAACCTACATCTGCCCCTTAATCAACACTGTGTGTCTTCAGTTGCCCAAGGATTCGAATCCCCGATTCTACAATGCCAAACATGGACGCATAAACATAACACTCGGTTACCACTTTCACCCACAAAAATTTGGAAAAAAAAATAATGTATGAAAGTGACTTAAAAGCAATACTATAAGAAAATTTATTATTTGTAAATACTTGCTTTAAATTAGATGTATAGTAGTTTCTCATCTTTCCAAAAGGTTGGAGTATTCTCGCAAATATACTCGAAGTTCTTGGAAAACATATGCTATAAAACTCAAACTTCAAAATTATAACAAAGTACACTTTATATTATAAAGAAAATTTAGTATTTCTAAATATTTATTTTATATTATATTTATAGTTATTTACCTAGGAAACTGGGCGTCAAAATTACCAGTGGTGAATGGTATCCGCCTATATGGTGCCACACTAAAAGGAGATACCAGCATCCTAGGAATGTATTAGGGGTCTGCAATGGTAAAACACCTCCCAATCTACATTCCATTAGAAATAAAAAAAACACCTTCTTTCCGAAAGGCTAAGGTGTCCTCGCAAATATTCTCGAACGTTCTTAAACATATACTGTAAAATTCAAACTTCAAAATTATAACGAAATTCATTTAATTAGCGAAAATTTATTATTTGTAAATACTTTAATTTTTTATATTAGATTTATAGTTATTTACCTTCTTTCTAAAATGTTAAAGTATTCTCATAAATATTCTGGAATATTTTTAAAGTAGATTCCGTAAAACTCAAAAATTGATGAAATTCACTAATGTGAGTACATGTATCAACCAAAATATTCTTCAATAGTTGCATAAGACGATATTTTTTATAGAAAGGTACAGTAAATTGAAATTCTGTATTAGATGTTACAATATGAAAAGGAGAAATTATTCAAATAGTAATTCTGATTAAAATTATTTGTTGTGTGCGATGTTTCCAACCGAAACTTGTTTTCAGAATACAGAATTTTCTGTAGGTGAATAATAACTGTTGAAGAAGCACGGAAGTTGGATAGCTTACAAGAAGATTAAAAGAGCATTAGTGAACAAATTTCAAATGAATGTGCTGGCATAAATTCATGTAGCTCACAATATTATACAATTGTTTTCAATGCATCACTTATTTATGTGCGACATTCAACTTATAATGGCAACATTCATTCAGTTCTACTACAGCTTTAATATTTTATTTACTAGTAAAATCAAGACTGTGTGAAGAGCTATAAGCAGGCTGGAGTAAGGCCAAAACTGAGTTAGTGTAGCCAAATGAGTGGTCATAAATTGTTCAGCGACAAAGGCGGGGTTCTTCAGGTACAACCTTATTCCTGTCTTCACTTAATTGGGGGTCTCAAAGACCTTCGGTATAATGTGTAAATTTTGGCAAGCGAGAATGATATTTTCTTACAACATCCATCTTTCTGGCACTTTGGATTACTTTCAAGATCCTTTTCTCCTTGGTTCTCGAAATATTTAAAAACAAGAATTAATTACTAAGGTATTCGTAACCGTGTTGTCAACATCTCGGTTGATTTTTTGTGAATGTCACAAACTTTTTTGTTATTCGTAAAATATTAATTCTTTGACAACAATTTCTTATTCAGATAGGAGACTAGACGGAGCATGACGAAAAATAAGATCATGACTTCATACATTTTTGAAGATATACTACTGTTACAACTAAATAACCGGACTAGTCTTAAAAACTAGCTTTATTGAAAACAATGTACAAATGCCTTTTAATCCCTTCAACACACTCCCGTTCCCTATCAATACATTGCTGCATACGAGTTTTTCACCATTCAAAGTAGTGCCGCAGCTCATTAGGTGTCACTATCTTCAGTAAGTGTGCGTGTGTGTGCCTTTCTTACCTTCACTTTTCCTGCAGACTGAAAATGTGTTCCATCAATGAATTCTTCATTTTAAGAAACGCATAGGAGTTTAAACGCATAATGCAAGACTCATAAGGTGGCTACTCGAGCACAGTGATGCGTTTGTCCGCTAAGAACTGTTTTACAGAGATCTCAATGTGCCCCGAGAGAGGTGGTATTGGTAAAAAATCCATGTGTTGTTTCTCTATAGATCTTGCCTTTTCTCTTCCTCTCACTCTTTTTTATAAAACTTCTTAGGACCTCAGTGCAGTACTGCTGTTTTACATTTTGGCCTGTAAGTATCCAATCAATCATGATGATGCCATTAACATCGAACAAAAACGATACGCATCACCTGTTCTTGATGTCACAGATAGACAAGAACGCTAATCATCTTCAGCAACCTCCCGGAAGTCATTTGTGCCATTCAAAAATTTGCCTAAGTGACGTGCAATTATTTCCAAACACTATTTTAACAATTTAAAACAATCTAGTTGGAATTTTTTTTTAATTTCACGAGGAATTTCAAATTTATGAGCAGTTTGATTTTTACGTTTATCATGATCGCGGCACTTCAACTCAACAACGCTTTACTCAAACAAGGATAAAAAAACAAACTGAACTAGATAGACAGACGGAGAATAACGTGCCACCAACACCGGAAAGATCAAGGTCAACTATATTCCATTTCCGCACCTACACACTAAGCCTAACGGCTGGGACATGCGCAGCCCGAGAATTTGTCACACCTTGTATTATGTAAATTTTTAATGTGTGATCTTAAAATTGATCACTAGGATTTTTTTTCTCTAATAACAACTTTAAGAACTAACATTTTTCAAATCTAGAGATTAAATAAGAAGTCTATTAAGAAATTATAAGACCACCGGAGAAATTTAGTATGTTGTACAACGCATTGGAATCAATATGAAACGCATGTGTTTGTATTTCGGGAATGAGTGAATGATTATTAAACGTCACACATTAAACCAACACGATGGCTGCTGGTGATGGACCGTATAATTTTGAACCTTGGCCAAGCAACCAGAAAGATACCTGAAGTGATACCCCACCCTTTGAACTTCTTCACCACGCCAACATCGTTAAGCCACGCGGCAGATTTAACATGCATCAGCCTCTCTACACGCCGGGTCTTCATTGAGACCAGGACTAAAACCCGTGACTCGACAATCCAAGTCATGAATTCATGACCATGACCTTTCGGCTAACGTGGCCAATAGTATTTCATGAAAGTAAATGTGCAGATTTGTTTGTGTTATCCTCGGTTTATTTGATGATGCCGCATGGTAAAGAGTTACCTGAGTGAGAAATAATAAAAATATTATTTTGTATGGGTACTGGCATATATATAAAAGAGAATTAGATGGATTATTGAAGCGTTCTATTACTGCCATTCAGAATGCATAAGCAGAAAAGACGATTCAAATAAATTAAAACAATCTGGTGGAAAAAGAATTTTTGCAGCACTGGACGATCAACAAATTTTTCAAGAACTTTTTAAAGATGGTCTTATAAATCACGAAATGCTTCAAATAATATTTTTACAAATCACAGTTGGGGAGAGTTTAAAATTAAATAATAATGCAAAAGTTAATGAAAATGAAGAAAATACTAAAATTATTGAAATTTCATCGAGGGAAAAAACTGGGATGGGCTAAAAATACTTCATATAACGATGAATGGAAATAAATTGTTTTCTGATGAAAAGAAATTTAATGGTTCAGATAGCTACAAATAACGATTAGTGGCTTGTGGAAGGAACCAAGAAAATACTTCAGTCACCAAATGGCAGGATGATCAGTGATGGTTAGAAAAGCTTTCAAATGTGGCGGATTGTGCGATTTACAGCGAATTTCAGGCCGTACAGATACAGCACAATATCTATCCCTGCAAAAGATTATCAAGTAACAGTATGAAATTTTATTGAGTTGTGCTAACCGGATACTTCAGAACTGCAATAAATGTCTTGCCATAAATCCAATCCATCATAAATGGTTTTAAAAAGAAAAAAAAAACTATTGTTTGCCATGGATAAATTGAAGGGCAGGCTTGACTCTCAATGCAAAATTTTGAAGCATATTGTGTCTCAGACTTATAGCTAATAATAAATACTTTTTAGTTGTCAATGAACTAAAAGTTGCCATTGTAAAAGAATGGTGTAATATTTCTGAAATTAACCATCTGGTCATTTCAATAAAAAATGGAGTATTTGAGGTAATCAAGAAAAATGGATAACTAATGTATAAATATTCATACGTTTTTGTTTTTAGGCAAGTGATTTTATAATAAAGTGCTAAAAAAGAATTAACTTATCTGTAAACGAGAATTCAACCTTGTTTAAAGTCGGACTTAGTCACACAGCAATTAGCAATTATAAATTTGAAAAAGTTAGCAGGGTTACTAATTTGGGAAATGAGCTTCCAGAAATAATAAAAATGGCCCCGGAAATTTATAAAATAATCATTACTGCAAATAGATGTTTTTATGCCTTGAATAGTTATTTAAAATCCAGTTTTCTCAAATTAAGAACTAAATTGCTTCTTTACAAAAGTCTTATAAGATCTGTCCTGACTTACGCATCAGAGACTTGGCCATTGAATTTACATGATGAGAAAGCTTTGGAAATTTTCAAGAGAAGGTCTTACGCTGCATTATTGGCCTGATCCAAGTGATTGGATCATGGATCATGGAGAAGATCTAACTTAGAACTCTAAAGAATACAAACAACCTGATGTTGTAAAATTTGTCAAATTACAGACTTAAATGGGCTGGTCATCTGCCTAGAATTGAATGAAGATCGTTGTTGCAAGAAAATCTTTCTGACGAAGCCAATGGGAAATAATCTTCGGGTAGACCCCGTTAAAATGGATTGACTGTGTCAAAAAAGACCTAAATATTTTAAAGATCAAAAATTGGAAAACAGTTGCCAGAAGTAGAGATGTCTGGAGCCGCCCATCCGGTATAGCAGTTAGCGACGCTAACTGTGCCATAGGGCCTGGGTTTGAATCCCGGAGAAGGCATGGATGTTTGTAAATGTATAGAGCCTTCGCGGGAAAAAAGGGGGGTACTCTACATAGCAGTCGAGCCGCAAGTCCTCTCGTGAAGTTGGCGGAAGAGGAAGAGAGGTGGGAGGCCTTCGACATCCCTAGGGATCTTTTTTTCAAAATTGGGGTAGAACCGAGCCAAATTGTACGATCACCTGCATGGTGCTCAAAACTACGGCTAACGACAGGCGTACAATCTAGCACAATGTCATGGTGAATATCGTGAGCCTCGATCTGATACCGTCAGACAGATGGCATTAGAAACAACGAGATGCCTGGATAAAACTTATGGAGAAGGCCAGGACCCACCCAGGGCTGTCGAGCCATTGAAGAAGATTTAATAATATTCTAACGATGGAAATTTAATTTACGTATTTATAATATTCTTCTAGACTTAAAGAGTAATTATTTATTCCAAATTATTGAAATCTAATTATAATAATATAAGTATGCTGTAACATTGTATTTCAAGTACTTAAATTATATAATTAGGATTTTACATTTATTAAACTTCCAAAATTAAAGTGGTAATATAGCTCCTTAGCGGATTTTAGCAGTTTTACATTTTAATTTGAGATCTTTAACTTAGGAGCATCTTGCTTTCATCTAGTGTACAGTTTTTTTTTTTTGGTTCATTCTCAATAACTTTAGTAGTTCTCATCGCCTTAGTACAAAACTGATATCAATGTTAATGGTTCAACGAAAACTAAATTATGATGTTAGATTAATTTTCTTTATTTACATAGTTAATTAGCTTTTAAAACTTCGTTTCCATAATAAATTTATTTATTTTTTTATTTTGTGAATTTGATCTCACACTCTTATATTTAGCCCAAATTTTAAATTTCGTACAATTAATTATGTTAGTAAGTTTCTTAGTTACTTGTATAAGGGTTTAAGAATGAATTCCCTAATATTTAATGAGTATCTCAAACATTTGATGATGAAAAAGCGTCTCTAGCATCTTTTCAAGCTATTTTCACCAAGCGACAGAAATTTTTCTCGAGTCGAAAATAATTTTGTTAAGAAAAAACGAATTATTATGTACAGATATAAAATAGTGATGAATCATACCATAATATGTTTAAATATTTGATTTCTAATCCACTCAAGTTCAGAACTTAATGCACAGTTATTTTTAATAGTTCCAGAAATATTCAATTTTTGAACTGAATATTTCACGATTGAACAATTCATGGCAACACAAGGGGCTGTATGAAAATTTTAAATCACAATTAAGTGCACTATCATCACGCAATGTTAAGAAATGAGAAAAGGTTTGAGAAAATTACGATTCTTTTTTTCCACGGAAAACGTATATTTGTTGACTTTCAAATAGTATTCCAAATGTCTCCGTAATTAATTATCGAATTTGAAGGAAGTTTGGGTACTTTTCCGTTTTGCTGGCGGAAATCTCGCCAAGCCGGCGGTATTAGAGACAACACAAACATTAAACACATGAAAGAATATTAATAAATAACACTTCTCATTGGTTTTTCATCCATTTTTTGATAAATTATGAAAAAACGTTACTGATAAGAAAAGACCACAACATATTTTTTTAAAGTGATGGTTAAAAGTGAGAATATTCCGTTTTGTGTCACTTGTATTATTTTTGGCGACTTCATCGCCTGTGCCGGCAAAATGAAAAAATACCGAAATTTGTAACCTAAGATTTAGATAGTAAAAAAATCTTTTTCAGAAGTTAATTAATGCATTAGTTCCATGACTTATTGTTAGTTCATTTTGATCCATTAACATTGACAAAAAAATGTATACTACAGTTGCATTTTTTTTCCCTTTTGAATTGTACAAAAACAGATGAATTAAAGAAGCACATTTTTCTAGTCAAACAATGCAATATTCACACACATTTCTATCCACCCGGCTTAAGAAATAAGAATGCACGTAAAGAAATAAACATTTTTTTAAAAAGAATGAGCTTATTGAAAATACATGACATTCCAATACAATGAAAATGAATTACTAAATTTTGATTTTTTTTCGATGCATTAAAAGGGATTATTCAAGCATCAAATCATACTTCAAGAAAAATATACAACTAGAGTATAAGACTAAGAATTTTCTTAAATATTATTGTGGCTGTCCTACTTTGACCTATACTAATTTCTTGCTTGATACCTTACAGTAAGTTAATTTTAATAGAGAATTACTGTATTATTATATAATAAAGGTGTTCGTACAGGAATACGGGGGTGGAAATTAACTGTAGATGCACAAAAGGGTAAAAAACGTAAACAAGAGAAAAAAACCATTGTTTTCTTACATTGTCAAAAGTTCTACCTTGATGCAGTTTAATTTTTACAAAAAATTCTCAAAATTAAGACCATTAAATGTTGTTACAAACTTGACAACTATAATAGTTTGATTACCTTGCATTGTTAGCGGAAGAGTGCAATAAATTGTGCATCGCCTACAATCTATTACGTTCAGCGGGAAAAAACGCAATTTTCACTTTTGTTTCTTCCTCACATGATTTGCGCTAGCGCTTCTTAGTTCTGGGTCCTGATGGGAGACCTAACGAATAAACGCCGAAAAGATAGATATGCTCTAATGTGCAGTTTATGCCCGCAATTACCTTGGTGCCTCTAATGGGATGCAGTTGATTGGGCATTTGGGACCAATTGCATCGATCGCCAGATTTATCGAACCTTGCTTATGAAAGCAACAAAGAATCCTCATTTATGAGATTCCAGTCGAGTCTTCTAAGAAATTCTTCGTTCAGTTATCCAATGGGTGTTTTAGCGTTTGAGAAACATCAAACATTTTTGAAATAGTTCCCCGATACCTTCACGAACTCTGTCAAGATTATATTACTATTAGTGGTCATAATTTTGTCATTTAGTATAAACATTGTGATGTAAAGGCTCTTCGCTGCAATATTTTAGGTAAACAATGTTATTAATGATTCATTTCTTTTGAATTTGTATCTCTACGCATCCCTGCCATCCCCATTCTTTCCCAGAAAGTTCTACGGTTGCTTCAATGAGATGCACAACGCTTTTAGAATCACTCTGTGTATGATAGATAGGTAAATTGCGGTTTAATTCTGATGAGATGAAGAGTTTGTGAGCTGTCCTTTCGCAAGTCATGGTTTTTTTTTAGAGCTTACTCCTAAGAAATCGATTTTCATATAAAGCCTCAGAATGGAAATTTTATGAGGAGTGCAATTTATACAAGCGTTAACAAAAAAGCTTTACGCCCTTCTGTGCATACACCAAGTCGCTGCAGGAAGGAAGCAGGAAAGAGTTCTTATTTCGTTGTGGTTTTAAAATTACGATCCCTCTTTTCTTCCCAAATTCTGACAAAAATAATTACAGAATTGGAAAGATCATTTATTTTGCCACGGATACGATATAACTTTTTTCAAAAAATAACTATGTTTTTATTTTACACGATTTATTTTAAAATGAATCAACATCGATGCGTTTTTATGAAAAGAATTTTTCAATCGTTCTGTACGGATTTCTTATTGAAAGAAATCCCCATTCTGCTCTAAAAAAGTTCATACTTTGGTCTTTTAGAATCAGTGATTTAAAATATAAAATACGAAAGACTTTTTTTATGATTTTTCAAAAAATACTCGAAATTTTAATTAAAAATTTAATAACAGTCATTTATAATAATAGCCTCATAGAACTTTTTCCGTGTGTCAAATGTTATTACCTGTGTTCTGTACAAAGATTCACATACTATGACGTTCACATATCATACTTTAGTTACCACAAGCCTCCTGTCACAGTGATTAATAATGGCGAGAGTATTAACGTAATTAATACATAAAGTGATATTAATAGTGAAGTAAATCAACCTTCTTAATGTACTCAAATACTATGAGTAACATATATTTATGTAACATAATTGATGTATATATTATTTTAATATATATATATAGTTTGAGCAATATAATATAATATATATCTTATATAATTATATAATATAATTCAGCGACAGCTTTAGAAATCATAATAGGTCTCCATTTTAGTACATATACTCTTTTGGTTTCTTCCATTTTAAAAGTTCTACCTCTATTTCCTGTTATCCATATTTTTATCCAAATCTAGTACAATATTCATTTCCACCATTTATTTTCTAGTTATGTTTCTTAGAATCCGGTTTCTATCTTTTAGCTTTGTGGGTAGTACAATTTTGTTTTATTGTTTTATTTCATTTTATTATACTACGGTACTTACATATTTGTGTCACCCCAGCAAAATTGGTGTCACTCGAATCGCACCTTCATATTAAAACAACATAGATTCTAATGTGTTTATATAAAAAATACCAACCAGTCAGATTTTGGTGAAAAATGGCGCTATTCGTGTGGCTTCACTATGCCTGTGGTGACGCTTATATGCAAGTACCGAAAATACGTGCATTCTTTCAGTGTTAAATGAGATGCGTTTATTTACCCTTTTTGCCTACTATATTATCAAAGACAACCGTTCTTAAGGAGTAAACTCGATTCGTGCGTCAAAGTCGGCACACAATTTTTTTTTATTAATAAACATCCCCTCAACAAAAACCGACACATGTCATATTTTTTGCTGACTTGATATGAACATCTCAAATGCTGTGCACCCTCTTAATCTGCACTTGTTTCTGCACACTGAACTGTGTTTTTTAAATCAGCATAAGTGAACTATTATTAATTTCTACATCTTTATCTAATGTAGTAATATAATATAGTGGTAAGAAACTAGTCAATCAATGCTCAAATTGCTTATGCCTTTCGTTTGAGTAATATCTTTGGTTAAATTTGTTGTTTTTTCGTACAACTGGCACCTAGGGGGCATAGTTAAACAAAAATTTTGTTTCAAAATACCGAGCACATCTTGTTTGCAGACCATATATCAAATTTGGTGGTATTACTGCTCATAGTTTAATTATAATAATACCAACATGTTAATTATTTAATATCTCAATGATCATATGCAACTAATACGAGAGAAAGTAAAATAATTCAAAAATTAATAATGGATCAAGAATTCATGAAATTGTTTAAAATATATCCATTATATCAAATGTTCCATTTTCAACATTATAACTCGTCAGATCATTCAGATATTGTAATTGTAAAAATATCGTTTGGTGGATTAATTTAATTTTTTCTGATAAATCGTTTGGAGATAAATATAACTATTTAATTATATTATTAGATTTGTTTAAAATATATGAATTGATTGCTATATTGTTTAATAGATAGCTATTTCTATAAGTAATTTAAAACAGAATTTATCGAAAAGAATGTTCTGAAGCATGAATTTGGTCTTGTAGTTTGAAGTATGATTGCATGAGCTGTACGTATCTTACTGCAGTAATGTTTGTAGAGTAAAATTCCTTGAATAAAGTTAATGTTGCAATTTGATTTGATTAAAAGATTATCACGGAACGTTAAGGACAGTTATATAAAATTAAATAATTTCTCATAAAGCAATATTTTAATTTAGCATTAATTCTACTTAAAATTTAATAATGTATTAACAGAGTTCTTGCAAATAATCATACTGAATAAAACTAGAAAATCTTAGAAATTCTAATAAATATTTGTAGTTTAAAAGCTATAGATATATATATATATATATATATACATATTTACTTTCGTAACCTATGATTGTCTTTGAATAATTACTACGAATATCTATATGTATAAAAAAATATTTGGCTATTAAAAGTAAAAAACTGAACTTAATTTTCTGTGTTTATCTTTCTCAACAGTATTTCACAAGCTATTCTTATTTCTTTTCAGGCAAATTTTTGACGATTTCAAATTTTGCTTTCATAATGATGATAATGATTCTAAATTTTATGAGAAGACGAATAAATTATATTTTTATAATAACATATATTATATATATTATACTTTATAATTATAATAATATATAATTTAAAATATAGACATTTTTATCAATTTTGGGTTTTGAAAAAAATGTTCTCTTCCTTAAGTGAAATTTGTTTTAAAACGATGAAAATTGATAATGTTGAACTATGAGAGTATGTGAATGTCATCTTCAACAATTACTTAGAGTAACAAGTATAGTTAGAGTTACGATCTATCATTTTTCAGATTTTATTTAGAACAAGTTCAATCCTTTTTATTTATCCTAACTTATTTCCAAGTCCTGGTAAATAAAATAAATGAGCAAGAGAATGGAAACATAATTAAAAGGATAAATGGGTATAATCACTTTTAGATTTTATATTAATTGAATAATGTGATAGAGTACATCCTCGAGATTGGTAATTTACTACTGGGGCCCGCTCTGGGGATCCCTATAATAAATTATCATTGTGTCCTTAATGGAGTTTTAATATAATCATATTTCTTATACACAGAAGTTTATGTTACAGAAGCATTATTTAGCAGAAACTTCTTTTATTGCATTTAATAACAAATATACTTACATTAATTTTTATGATAATTTTACGCCAGTAATGAAAATATATGCATGAAATGAAATAACATCTTATGCATTGAATATTAACATTAACTGTTATTCAAATTATATATCTTCTAGATGATAAGAATTTTTGTGTTCACAATTTTTATAAGGTATTGTGCTCACAAAAATAGATCCTTTAGAATTTTGTAGATATACTTACTCTTTAAAAAATATTCAAACTTTAACAAATTATTAAAAATTTACGATGAAGGATCTTATAAATCGTCCATTAAAGCTTTTTATTGCTTTAAAATTGTTTGCTGCATTATAAGGACAATACTACATAAAGGAATAAAATGATTATATGTATCAAATTATTTTATAATTAATTTAGAAAATTTGTATTTAAAAAATGCTCATTAAAACATTTTATATCACATAGTTATTTTCAGCTTAAAAATTAACACAATGCATATAGTTTCTTTGTTAAGTGCAGAAAACATCAAGCACAGAAAGTTTTATGGATTATATTCCTGATTATTTACTCCTATTCATGAAGTCATAGAAGAAAAAAAGTCAAATCTTAGCTAAAAGTTACTTTATATTTTCAAAAAAAAATATTCATACAACATAACATTATCTTTTTATGTTAACAATAATTTTTATTACTTGAATTTAATACACAAAGAGTTTTTGACATGATTAGCTAACCTTCATTTTTTAAAATTAACTTCCATACGCATGCTTGTTTTTTTCATGTTATTGACAGTTTTTTTCGAAAAAACAAATATGAATATTTTGCACGTTTATCAAAATTATTATTTTAATTTTTTGATACAAAAATATGTTTTTGTAAAAGAAACAAAAATATTGATACTTTGTTTCGGCAAATTTAATTATTCTCGCTTGTTCTTATTTTTAACCAGCCTCAAGAGGCTGGTTAAAAATAAGATGACTTCCATAATACCCTGAAGGTAAGACTAAGATGACAAAGAATGATAACAATTCTTTTCTAAAACTCTAGTAAACAAATGCAGTTTATTGTTTGATACGAAGAAAAATGTGTATGAGATTACACATTTAATACTGCATTTAGAATTGTGATTTTTATCTTACAGATTATTTCAATAATACATACGTATTTTTATGATAGAAAAAATTAGTGTGAAAGACGAAATAAAATATGATTTTTTCGCAAATATAATGACGTACTTCTCCTCTCAAATTTTACAAACAGATTTGTCAAGTCCTAGCTGTTTTAGATATTTATAGACACAAAGAGAAAGCAATATTAATTTAAACGCAACTGAATTATCTTTTAAAAGAATAGATTGAAAAATAAAAATGAGATATAAGGGAAAAACTAATTTATTTTAAAAATCATGAAAACGTGGGGAATGTATTACATAGAAATTTATTTTATTGCACCCTATTTTAGATACTTGTTTTTCCTAAATTTAGAGAGAGATTCAAACTTTTTTTATATTATTAACCAAGGTTTTCATTGAATGTTGAGCTGGGCATAATTTTCTTCTTAAATTATTCAAAAGAAAAATTTTTTACTTTTTGGAATCTTCCAATTTAAAACTTCCTAATTCTAACTTGATGAAATTTCAAAAGTATTTAACAATTCATGTCAAAGTGTGAATTTTAAGTTTTTTTGTACAAATTGAAAATAAAGGTTAATTTGAAAATAAAAATTTTGAATAAATGTAACTGGGTTCTTTTTTCTTTAAAGTTTTTGTAAAGATTTTAAAATTTTTTCCCGTTAATATTCGAGAAAAAAAAGGGCGAAAAAATAGTTGTAAAATTCTATGTTAAAAATTATCCAAAGTTATTGTCTTAGCAATGATCCTTTTGACCTTTAACAATTGAAAATGAGTTTTTAGTATTCCAAATGAGAATACAAAAACTGTATTTACGAAAAAAGAATTTTACTCATCTGAAGCTCTAGGTGGAAACATCCTTGTCCACAGCACCGTGCATAAAACTGGGAAAGTCCTGGTGTTTAAATTCGCCCCTGACCTCAAGCCTAAAAATGCTGTAAACCTTTATGGCTATGCAATAAAACGTCGTGTCAAAACACATAAAACATCCATGCGAAAAATTCAAAGCTTTCGAAAAGCATACTATGTTGACTTCTGATTTTCTTTGATTATAAACTAAACTTTACTTCTTTCGAAGTTATGCTGGAACATAAAAAGCCACTTTAAACAAAAAGAAAAATTTACATTTTTGCTATGGAGATCAACAGATATTCCACAGAAATATTTATGTGTTATGTATTATTCACCCGAAATTTAGATACTGGTTTCTTATTGATAACGTAGATAAAATAAGAGTCTTTCAATATTTTAATGAATTCTCCATGGAATATAAGTAAATATTTTAGATGATGTTAAGCAGTGTTTAGATCGAGGGTGGTCAAACTTTTTGGAAAGAGTGCCCCTATTTGATAAAAAAAAAATTAAGCGTATCTTTTCCAGCTCTTCCAACAAGCAAAGAAAAGAGAAAAAATTTTAAAATGTTACTTATAGGCTTAATTTATATATTATGGAATTTTTACGCAAATAGCATACTTTGATGCAAGTCTAAGTAATGAAATTTAAAAACAATTTAACGTATGAGACAAAAGACCTTTCTCTAAGGTTTTTTAATTCATTAAGGTATTCGACTACTCTAAAATTGTGAATTTTGCCAAAAATTGACAAATTTTTTATGGTTTTATTTTATAGGTCATCTTATTAGCTTTATCAAAATACCAAGTTTATTATTTTCCGTTCACTAGAACAAAAACTAGAAGTGTTTTAGTAAAAGCAGATGTCATTACTTCAATCAAGATGTCATACTTTAAAACGCGTTTTAGTCAAAATGTGTGTGTTCTTTTTTTTTGAAAATGCTTAAACGTGAACAGCGATTGCTCAAAAAGTTTTGAAAATAATTAACTGAAAATTTTTATGTATGTTCTGTATAACAGTGGAAGTGTTTGTTTTAACCTTCAGATTTATCAATCATAGCTTTATTACAAAATTTACAGCCCCTTATGTGAATATAATTACAGTTTTCTTAAGCAATTTCATATAATAACCAAGATAAAGTTCTGTAGTTTTTGTAAAAATTAAAATATCTCTTATCCGGAAGGTTATTTCAAAAATGAATAACATAGCGAATTATCAAAATTGAAAATTCGTTCATAAACTTTTGGTACAGAATGGGCCCCTTTTATGTTATTTTTTTTGTAAATTTTTCCAATTTTTTCCCATTTTAGTAATAATAATTTCTTTAATCTTCTTAATTTATTATATTTTTCTTAAAATGTACGAAACAAATCTAAAAACCACAAAAAATCTCTATATCTCCTTTAAAAAAAAACTGTCGCAAGTAGTCGGATACCTTAACTTTTTCAAGTCATAAAATTAATCAATTTTACAGTTAGATTAGGTATGAATGAGAAACGAGTAACTTGAAATATTTAATTCTAAATAATTATTAAACAGTAAATTACTTGCTTAATAATTACTTAGTAACGCTTAAATGCTTGGTTAATGCTTAAATAATTACTTGCTTCATGTGGCTTTTACATTTGCAATTCTTTTATTACCAAGGTCTTGAAGATGCTAACAAAATTAGGTTGTTTTAATTACGTAACAATTAATTTTGAGCAATATTTTTATTTTATTATCTTCATAATAGAAAACATTTTTTCACTAACATACTGAACCAAACTTACAACAATATCTGGCAACCAGATCATGTAGATTTGGAAAATTGCTTGTTGGTTTGAATTTCAAAAATTCAATACCATTCCGTTCATTTGCAGTTGTAAATTAAGTTTCTTACATTTTCATTTTAGAGTAGTAAGGTGCTGTAGGTCAATAATTCCGTTTTGTATTTCTGGTGGGTAACAATTAACGTTTTTCAGAGAAACTGAAAAAGGATGTATTAAAGGATTCCTTTTTTTATCATCTTGAAAATCATCAAACCAGCATGGAATGAATCCTGCACAAAATGTCTATTAAATTTTTAAACTTATCACAGCTCGGGGCATTACTAATTTTGGTAGATAATTTTGAAATTATGCGAAATGTGTGTTAATCTTTTTTTCTCTAAAACCGAAACAAAAAAAGAACAAAAGTTTGTTCCTGAAAGAAGATATATGACCAACTAGGTTTGGAAAAATATCTTTTCCCAGAAATCTTATAAATTTAAATTTTTTAAATGCCCCATACTATTGGTAGAAAAAGCAAAAACCCATAGCCAATCTTTATTCTTGAGTAGCAGGCACTCACTGGGAGTTTATTGTTTTCTTCCAAATATTTATAAAAAACACGCTTCCCCAAATTCCAAAACCTTACAACTGCACATCCTTAGGAAAGCTAGAGCTTAGAACAATAAAAAGTATTCTCTACAAGATAATTTTCAATTGTAATTCCATTAACTAAATGTACTTAAAACTTTTGAGGAGTTCGTTTTTTCTCAGACAATCACATTTCAATAAAATTGTAAGAAAAAGATATTTTTTGTTATGGTTTTCAAATGTTTAAATTTTTTATCAATTTTTCGTGTGTCACTATTACAACTATGCCGTGCCACACTGTGATACACGTACAGCGGGTTGTTGATTTAGATTAATATGAATTCAACCCAAGTGTGTGTGTATGTTGAAGGTTGCGATAGCCTGGATGTTATGGTAAATGATTCAGAATTAGCAGATGGTAGGATTGGATATATCGGTATCCAATCAAATATCGTGCAACAGGAATTAACACATGCTTAATAAGTTGTTATTCGAATTGCTCACTTTGAAATGCCATGAATATGGAAATTAGGATGCCTACGCAGATGTTGACCTCGTAATATGATCGTGGCTTAAAATTACAAAGCATATCGAGTGGGTTAAATGCACTTTTTAATTGTTATGTATATATATGTTACCGTTAAAGTGTATAATTCAGTTATTTCATAGAATAACTAGGTATCTCATGAAATAACTAGACAAGTCAGTTAAAGTATATAATAGATAAAAATTCATACTTTGCCTAGTTATTCTATGAAATAACTAATGATAGATAGTTAAAGTGAAAATAAATTATTTAAAAGAATTTTATAAATTAATTGATCATAAATAGCTAAAATCTCTCGAAATATACATTTTCTCTTTTGCGTAAGTATAATTCATAAATAAGGGAAAGCACATAATAAAATTTATTATTGCTCTTATTGCTAACGTTAGTTAAACAGAACGGGTAAAAGAGAATATGCTGCAAAAATAGATTACATTTAAATATTATCAACAAAAATACATGCCTGGGAAGAAAAACTGTTTCTTCATAAAAACATTGTGTAAACATTTTTAAACAAAAATGTAAGAGAATAATAATTAATCTTTAAAAGATACGTTTATTTTACTTTTCATTACTTATTAGAACAGGGAATGCTGTGATGATATTTTGGATTAGACTGCTTTTTATTTTTGAAACAAGTCCACTTTTTACCGTTACACTTTTTTTTTTACATGAGCACTTTTTAAATCCTTGTTGAGTGCCGTAACAGAGCTGTTGCAACAGATCGAAGAGTTGTGTCAATATTTGGAACTTCTTCAATGGAAATTAATTTTCGGCGACATATACTGAAATAATATCTAGAGTACAATTGTTTTATTCGGCCATCTCTAGTTCCTAATCGGAAAACTCTTCCTAAAGCAGCTAGAACAAGTTGAAAGAACTTTCGAGTGCCGTATTTCATACTTTAACAATCAAATAATCGTTATTCTATAAAATACCTAGTTGAATTGTACAATTAAATGATTTTATAAACTTTAACTAACTTGTCTAGTTATTTAATGAAATGCCTAGTTATTCTGTGAACTAACGGATTTCACACTTTAACGGTAACATATATAAGAAGTATAAAAAAAAACTGTTCATATAAATCAACTACGGGTTCATTTTTTAAAAATAATTTCTTTTCCAGATGGAGTAAAGACGATGTTTTTATAATAATGAATAAATATTAAATATATGAAACCATTTAAGAACAAATGGCACATCGATCAGTTCAAAATGCAGATTTTTTTCGTTAACTGTTATTTCGTCTTTTGTAAAATTTCATAATTTAAATTATGATAGATGAAAAGCGGATTTATTGAATAAAATTAATTTAATCCTCAAAAGGTTTCTTATAATTTACGCTGGTTTTATTTATTTTTATCTCTAAATAAATTTAACTTTTTCTTTATACACTTAATTTGATTCAATAAATAATTAACAAAATAATTTACATTTTAAAAAATATTTCATTAAACATTCTCTTTCGCATTCGTTCACAATTATGAATCCGCAGAAACACTGTCGCAAGAATCTTTGGGTCTCTTGCAATCTAGATTTTCTTTTATTACGACACTTTTAAGGTTAAACAAACTATTCGTTAAATTTATATTTCGGATATTCAAATATCTTCAGTGTCTTAATTCTTTAATAAAAATTATATTAATACTATTGCATAAAAAATTAACCTTGAAATAAAAAAGATTTTTGCCTTGTGTTAGGATTAATAAAATAAGTCTTATATTTAAAATGTAATATTTTAAATACAATAAATATAATTACAACTTTAATTAACATCAATGAAGTAGCTAGTTCTGAGGAGTGGGGCCTGTATCAAAACGTCTTTGGGACCCTTTTTTTAGATATACCCTGTTAATGGGACTGTAGTTGCATATGTTGGGGCCTGTATCATTGATATGGTTAGTACAGCGGTATAGCTATGAACCTGATTAAAATAAACATTAAAGTAAAAAGTTTTTGAAATAAAAAAAAAATGTACTTACGATCAAAAATGTTTTTGAAAATATTGTAAAATATTTCGATCTATTGTTTCTATAGAAACAAATTCAGTATTCATAAACTTCGTAGATTTTTTTTTGAGTATGCTAATAGTTCTAATTTTCGAACTATCTAATTCTGTTCTATGCTTCTACGTATGCAGGCATTTAAAAAAGTATTGCTTAAAATCTAACGGGATATGCAAATAAAAAAATTCTTAGCTTATATGACCGTTTAAAAGTATTACACATTTGTC
This sequence comes from Trichonephila clavata, assembly GCA_019973975.1. Taxonomy (NCBI): domain Eukaryota; kingdom Metazoa; phylum Arthropoda; class Arachnida; order Araneae; family Nephilidae; genus Trichonephila; species Trichonephila clavata. Next base: position 21,290 of record BMAO01028000.1, read on the forward strand.
AATTTTCATTTCGCTTGAAATGTTTATTTCTATGTAAGCAGTTTTTATTGATTTAGACAAAAGATTAATGCTTTTTTGAACCAAATTTAACAAGGGACCCAATAAATTAAATAATAAATAGTTCTTCAAATAATATTCAGTTTATATTTTTCACTGTTTGATAAAACTTTATGTAAATTATTTCGCTTTGAATACATATAAATGAGATTTTAATTTTATAAACCTTTTTTTCCAGAATCACCTAATTATATATTTACAGCATTCGCAATTCAAAGTACAAAATATTCTATAAAACTAATCTGAATATTTTTAAAATTAATTGTTCCTTTCACAATATACACAAATTATTTATCAATAAAATTTTCTTTGTTTTTATACCAAAAATAAACCAATTGTTATGCTAACAAATATTAATATTGAGAAAGCGATTATGGTTTTTAAAAATGACATTAAATATCTTACAACGAAACATTTTAAAAGAAAGAATGATCACGAAACCATAAATATCTTTTTTCAAAACTATGTGAAGTTGGATTGACTTTTTCAAAAACCTTTTTTTTCTTCTTCTAATGTTTTAATAATGGAGATTCCTTTTGAAAGGGCAAGTTCAAGGACTTTCAGGAAGCATTGTCAATGATTCGGAAACAATTGTTCAAGGAAATCTACACAACATTTAGTCGATAAAAGAATCGATACAGAAAAACCTCGAGCCATTTTCTATCGATATCTAAGTGATCCCAAGAGTATGTGTTGCGAATCATTTTTTAAAATAAATTAATTAAAGGCAAATCGAATAAAAATGTCCAATGATCTTCTTTCAATCAACTTCACGACTGAGGCATTGTTCAAGCAGAGCTAAAGGAACTCAAATCAGGAGAAATAAGGCGAAAAGAAACGTTGAAAGGAATGTGAGAAAAAGCAAAGAGAACTAATGGAACATTTCTGGGAGAGAAACATGAGTAAAAGAAAACACAAGTGTTTTGTAAGAGCAGCTTAGTTAAAAAATATTTCGAGTTGGAATCTAAAAGTCAAGCTTTTAAAGAATTCTACAGACATTGCCATTTCAAAAAGTGAAAAGAACAAAAATTTATTTATTTTCTTATATTGTTTTTCAATTCCTACTATTAGTTTACTCTCTCCCTGTATTTATTTATATATATATCTTGTTCAAATTTTCAATAGTTAATAAAATACTTTTTATTCATCAATTCAAGTTCAAATACATTTTTTAAGCTTGTAGTGGATGACACTAGGTGTTAATGCAGTTTTTTTCAAATATTAATTAATTAATTAATTTTTTTTATTCTGTGTTATTTCTAACTAAGTTTGATTTATCTCCATCAGATGGCACCAGTAAGTTTTTTGTAATGAAGTAGGAATTGACTTTAAAAAAATTATATTATTTATTTTTTTAAAATATAAAGCATAAAATTTTTAAGTCTCCTTCCAAATTTTGATTTGATAACGAAAATAATGAAATATTTTATATATATTAAAATGTTTAGTTAAGTAATAAAGTTATTTAAAAATATACAGCAAAATCATTCTCCGGTCATCAGACTCTAGTAAAAATGGATTAATACAATTATATATAGCTTAGTATCAAAATTTTAAAAAAAGAAAGAAATTGCGAAATGTTACTCTTAAATTCAGTTCCTAAGATTCAAGAATCTGGAACACCAAATATAATTTTGCATTGATCTCACTATATTTTATACCAAAGCAGAAATAATAAATCTGATATTACGTCAAATCAAAAGATAAGAGTATGAATGATATACCTTGCTTCATTATTGATTAAATGTATTTTCCTAGTTCAATCCCCCTATTACATACGTATTTATCTAAAACAAGCTCTCATAAGCTCTCCCAAACCACAAATCAGGTTCATTCCAAGTTAGAAATGGATCAAGAAAACTGATACAGAAAAAACATATTTTATAAGAGAACACAGTATTTTGTTCGTATGAAAGATGATTTCGAAAATAACTCCTTCTTTCTTGTAAACTAACGTAGAATCCGGCGTATTTCGCGAACTTTTAAAACGAAAAATAAGATCGAAATTTATGGGTGAGTGTTATACGTCGGATATCAAAATAGATTAAAATAAAAACAAGTTTTATAAAAATTATCTTGTAAAATCAATTCCTACTTCGTTAGAAAAACGTAGTGGCGTCATCTGTTGCAGCTAGTTGTAACTACGACAGAAATAACGCAGAATAAACTTAAAACTAAAAAATACAATTCAATGAATAAACTAATATTTGAAAAAACTATTAGCCTCAAGTGTGTGCCATCCACTACAAGTTAAAAAATGTACTTGAACTTGAATAAATGAATCGAAAGTATTTTATTTACGTTATTTTATTACGTATATAATTCAAAAATATACCCAAACAGTTATAAACCTAAGATAATTATAGTCATGATAGTATAAAGTCTTAGCCACAGTAGTACTATAGCAAACTCTTGGCCTTAGGAACCAGGATTTCAAGTTTTACACACAGTTTTGCAGCCAGCCAACCTTCACCTGTATTTGCCAGTACTCTGGGCCATAGGGAAAGTAAGAAATGTCTAGAGAAGTTTGACTATTATTACAAATAAAACCATAATCTACTTAAACGATAATATTATAAGCTATAATAATTACTAGAATATGTTAAAATCAAAGCTAAAACAATTAGATAACAATACTTACCACGTGAGTACAGCAATAAACATTTTCTCCGGGCAACAGAAAAATGAGAATATCAGTAACTCATAAAATTAGTAAGTTATGATAAAATAACAATAAGTTTATATATGTACATTTTGTTTTAAAATTTATAGAAAATATAAGTACACAACCCAGACATATACAATTAAATTTAAATAAAATATATTATTATTAATTTACTTAGCATATATGAGGCGCCATCTATCGATTGAATGTAAAAATAATGAAAAATTCTAATTTTTTTTTTACTTATTTCTTACACTAAACTGATAGGAATATAACAGTTTATAAAATTAGTAAAGGTATCCATGTTTCATACAATGTTTAATAAAGTTATTAAAATTTAAATATATATTAAATTATCTCTAACTATAATACGTTTTTCGATAAATATAATTAAAAATAATATTTCTTTATATAGATATAGATAAATTCGAATTCCAGTATGGCACTTTAAGAATGTTAAAATTAAAATCATCTCTTTTATCATAAATATTGCTATGTAATTTATACCGTAAAATCTGGCGTACAACGCGCACCTATACTATCAAGCTGCATTTTTTTGAAGTAAAACTTCTTTACGCACGTTTGACTTGGGGAGTAAGCTGGTGAATGCGTGACGAGAGTGTTACGAAAAATGTGATTGGGCTATCCAAACGGAAGTTGAGTGAGTGCCCTCAGATTGGACTTGTGGCTTTTATATCTTATTAACAAATAAGGTTTCCCTACCCACTGTAATTATCAAGATATTAGTCTTTTGAAAAGAACAATCTTCGTTGAACACATTGTCAACATTAGGAAGAACGATTCTTGATTTGATGAATGACAGAAAAAAGTTGTCCATGGTCACTTTCAATTGCCGATGTCTCAGAAAACACGTGTCGGACTTGAGCGAACCCGTAATTGATTCAAGCAATATTTTGTTTCTATCAGAAACCTGGTGAAATGACGATGAAAATGTTGACATCCCGAATTTTAATTGTATTGTGAAATTTAAGCGTAAAAATGTTAGATCAGCAGGAGTGGCAATTTGTCAGAAATCAAATAATGCCTCGAATATAGTAACTTCGAACATGGACATTTTATTACGATATATTCGTGAAATTGATATTGGTCAATCATCAATTGGTTATATATGTGTTTCTATAGAAGTTTTACTTCAGTCGTGTGATCTAAAGCACACTCGTTTTTTTTGTGTGGTTTATTCGCCGTCGTATTTTATTTGTATTTTGAGGTCGCGACCTTTTTGATGAAGAAACCTGAAATTTTCGTATGCACTGCTCTAATATTTTTAAGTCATTTTTTTGATGTATTATCCTAGAAGGCTTTGGAAAAATAGAATATGTCTAGAATTACCATTCTTGAGGTTCTTGAGGTTCACTATTTTGATATACATAGAAATGTAATTTTCTTTATGCTTGTGACTTTTATTTTTAAAGCATTTTTTTATACCCGGCGCATAATGCGCACCCGTAAAATTCGATCTTATTTTTTGTGTTAAAAGTGCACGTTATATGCCGGATTTTACTGTATATTCATTTGAATTCATGTATTGTTGTTGATACACAAATAAAATAGGGCGAATATGAGATATTAACTGAACAAAAAACAAGGGTGGTCGTTTCGCATTCCCTTCTAGAAATGAAAATTATAACAAATAACATAGATTCATGTCATGCCAAGTATAAAATAAAAGCAATGAAAAAAAAATATTTTGTTTTTCACTGACATTACATTTGTGCCTACAATAGTCACTGTTCTGTATTGGGAATCAACCGTGAAATCATTATTTATTTCCAAGGCTAATAGATGTCGTTGAAGTTTTTATTTCAACATCTAGTCACATACTCCTAACTTCTAAATGAAACTAAAAAAAAAGGAAAAGTACGTTATTTGTTGGAGGACTTCATCTTGTTGTTGCAGCTGGTTTTTAAGTGATGAAGGGTAACTGGGTACAGAGCTAACTATTGTCGTTTTAGTCGGAAATCATTTAAGAGGTCATAGTAATGAAAGGGCTATATTTTTGTAGACCTTGAAAAAATTATATATATTGGTGTTATTTATTTCTGTATGACAAGTTGAGTTTTTTCCTCTCGTGGTATGCTCAAAATATGGTAAAGTTAAACAGAGACCGCAAAATTAATCATGGAATAACTGATGGGTAGTTTATGTGACAGGGATTTTTCATTTTTATGAAACTTGGTTTCGAATTTCATATGATTCCATTTTCTGACTAGCTTAGAAGTCCATACAGTAGATACAATAGAAAAACTGAAACAGGCGAATAAGTTCTTGCAATGACAAGGTAATTTAGGAACCATTGATGCTTGTAATTTCATCAAAGTTTTAATAAGAAATTATTGTTAATTGAATGCAGGCTTTGGAATAATAATGCTCAACATTTTCTTGCGTAAAAAACCAACCTAAAAATTTCTCTAAACATGCTACTAAAATAAACTTAGAATTGCATTTTACAGTCGTTTCTTGGAATCAGCAAAATATGATACAATATTTAAATATTTCCATGCCCATTTTATGTTGAGGTGAACAGCATTCCCTAAAATATTCAAACGGAATTAATTGATTTACAATGTAACAATGAAATTAAAAACATTTTTGTACCTACATCAAAAATTAACTTTTGCATTCATTTCATTTCATCTGAAAGATATATTCCAAGTTAAGATATTTGGCGCGTTGGCTCCATGGCTTAGAAGTAGCGTGCCCGTTTCGTAAGCCCAAGTTTTAGGGTCCGATCCCGACTGAAGTCGATATACTTTTTGGATGCGAAAATCGTAGGCACGCATGTCGTATGATTATGTGACATATAAAAGATCCCTTGAGTATCCATTTGGCCCAGGTACTCTCGGCAAAATTAAATTCCGGTATTATTTAGCATCTAACGAGAGCATGAATAAAAATTAATTCAAGCGTCTAAATTTGGCTGCGAGGGCCGCCTCTAGATGGTGACACTATGAAATTGCTCTCACATATTTGGGGACTTGCCGTGTCTGCAAAGGCTTTGTTGCCAACATGCAGCCCATTAGGGGGAAAAGAGATATTTTATGCAACGAATTGTAAGTGCTATAAAATCCACATAAGTTTGAAAATCATTTTTTTTTTCAAAGATCAAATTTACGAAGAGTTCATCACGGGCTTCATTAATTGATGGCAATTAAGAACACCAGCTAAGATATGCAATGTCGATTACAAAAATGGATTTACAAAAATTAAGTGAAAGAAAGGATAAACAAATATCTCATTAATTAAGATTGGAGTTTTAATTATATTTAATCATAGCATAATAATAAAGTTTAACTTATTTTGTATATGTCTGTTACATTCTTTTAAAGGCATTTTATCACTGGAGAGTCCCGTCATTCAATAATTCTCTGACTACAAGCTTGACGGGTGTGGATATCTTTAACAATGATATCAGACTGTAGCGAGAAGACCGTCGGTCGCCCAAACAGTTGTTCTTATTATTTAGTAGCGACAAATACTATCATAACTACACATTACTGATTTATTTCTATTTGTATATCTTTTTTTGAGTTTCCTTTTCTTAATTTTCATGTAACAGACATTTTTTGACTTGCCCTTCTTAATCCCACTGAAGAATAATGAACCTATGTATTTTAAGTTTTATTATTCAATAAAATTGTATATCAACTGTAAAATTGTAACATTCGTAAGCATATCAGAACTTTAGAAATTTTAAGTATTTTTTTCACGTTTTTAAGCTAAATGTAGTTTTTTTAAATTTCATTTTACATGTTTTTGATAATGCGGAAAACAACCTCCAGTTTTCCTATAAAAAACTCATCTTTTTTGCACAAAATCCTGAGAAATATATTAATTGTAGGGGAAAAAAAGTTATAACTTTTTTCACAAACTAATCATCCCTGTTCAAGAATCCTTGCACGTATACTTCAGTCCATAAGAACGGTGGAGAATGAATAATTTAACATATTTGACACATAGCGTTATTATCAGATACTAGAATTGTTTATACGCATAAATATCTTTGTAGAGTATGTTAAATGTCATTCAAAATATTATTTTCATCCTTGCGACTTAAGTTCTAATAAACTATCTTTTTGGAGGCATAAAAGCTAATTTATTGTATCACTTCAAGCACGCTCGCGATAGAAATAAATCTAATCTAACGTAAGTATTAAATATTACAAGGGCGTTTCCTTCAAAGCGAATGCAAATGTCAAAGTGAAAAGGAGTTAGAATGCCCTGATCTATCTTATATCAAAAATGATGTTATACTATATGTATATATACATACATTTATGCCACACAATGATGTGATTTGGGAGTTATTTCTTTAGTTTGTGATTGCTTGTGCTGATTTTGTATTTAATTAAATTCGCGTTTGAGAAATTTAACTGACTATTAACGACCACGGTTCAAATAACTTCGTACCACGGTTTAATGACTAAGAGAAAACCCTACTTTATTCTTCTCATTAAACACATCACGCTTCGTGATTCAAATTCCGATGCAATTTAATGAGCAGAAAATTCTTTAAATTCTTCTTCTTAATCAATTCCTTAATTTTCAACAATTAAGGGATGTTTTGATGACAAGATAAGTTGAACCTACGAATCATTTGGAATACCATTGTTCTGTTTTTAATAAAGATTACAAGAACTGAGGTATGTCTAGTCGAATATAAGTATTTTATACATGAATAAAATACAAAATTACCACAAAATTCCGATAATATGCCTCTTTCCATAACAGAAAAATTCTAGAAACTAACCCGAGGCTTGAAATCGAGTTTAAAAATATATTTTGTAAATTGTTAGTGTAAAATTCCGAAAATATGCTCGTTATCGCAAGTGAAAGAAATGCACTTTTAAAAAATGTTTGAACTTTAATCAATTGTATCCTTAAAAAAATAATACCATTAATTTAACGGAAATTTAATAGTAGCATATGAACCATATAAGAAATCAGGACAATGACAAAAAAAAAAAAAAGTGAAATGCATTTTGAGGAATGCAAAAATATTTGAATAAAATGTGAATTGGAAGTGATACTTTTCTCGAGGGCAGACATATTCGAATTTTACAGAAAGATCTTTCAAAACGTATCTTTGTAAAAGAAAAAAGAGCAAAAAAAAAAATCTGAAGCACTTTTTAAAAATAATCTAAATATCTCAAAACTTCGCAAGCATTTTTTCTAATATCAAATATGCATGGTTAAATTTTCACGGCCAAAAAATAAAAGCTCTGATTATAGCGCATGTTTCTATTGAGCAAGTAGCGTAGTATAAACTAATAAATTATAGTTTAAAAAACACCCTTTTATAGTTAATCGAACTAAGTTGTAACTTAATCTTTTAGTCGCCAAATCTGGAAAATGGTATCTGAAATTAGTCGCCAGATGCGGGATGGGATCTGAAAATGGAAAAGCGTTAATCCTGATAATCCTGATCAGAACAATGGAACAAAATTATTACATTATTGTATTGCCATCGGTCCTGGACTAGTGAGTAAAATTTCGAATTAATCTGACCTTTTAAAGTGGGTAAAAATTGAGTTCAAAGATTCCGTTACATACAAGTGAAGCTTATAAAAGGGTGTTAATAACATGTAACAACTGTGTGGACGGCCCCCCCCCATTTTTTTTCTCGTTATCGGAGTTGCTGCTCCTAGTAGACATAATCAATAATGCCTTTACAGCAATTTTGAAGACCATTTAGTTAATATGGTGATTTTAACTGTGGTTACGTAAACGATATCCTCGAATCTGTGTGATCATACCAATCAATAGGCCTCCATTTGTTCCGTGTGAATAATTCTTGTTTCTTCAATGATGCTGGCAGAAATGTTAGCTTTTAAAGAACTATCTCATCAGCAAAATGAATATTATGGAAGGCCAAGGTGCACAAACACGTGGCGAGATTAGATGATTGTGCAAATAGTCCAAACTGCCCCCACTGATGTGATACATACTCCCATGGCACATTCCTCCACAGACAGAAGTTTTTAAGGTGTCTATCTTTAACCCACAACATCTACAGAGTCATCTAAAATTGAGCCGTAACTGATTATTACGGCTTCCAATAAACTGACTTTGCATAGTAGTTAGGGAGAAATGCCGCTTCATTTTCGAAGTAGATGACCATCTGATTGGTCTGGAGTGGACTTGCCTAACAGTTCCAATCAATTTTTGCTTTAGGCACACAGCCCTTAAACCCTAGAGTGGTTTCATAGAATGTCATCTTTTACGACAGTCCATAGTTATCCCACGTATTACTTTAAGATTTTAATGGTACGTTGATGATTCAGTGATTGGTTTCATTACTCTTCATGGAATGTCATTCTGGGGTCATTTTCCAACAAAGTAATATGAGGCTTAATGCGATTCGCATATTTTTGAACTACTTCCTGCCGCGGATACTCATTCTAAGTCAAAAAGATCAACAAACCTTTCGCTTATTGAATATATATGAAGACTGCAAAATTCGGGTACCTCAGAATGTTGAAGAACTGTAGCAACAATTGACGATATATTGGAAGATCATAAGAATTTTATCACACCTTACATTGTCTTTAATTGGCTAGGAGACAAGGACGTAATACATATTCAGGGGACTCAAATACTGATTTTAATATACAATTAACATTTGTTAACGTCGATGAGCCCTACTACTTTAATTTTTATTCATTTAATTATTTATATACTTCAAAGTACACTTGGAGGTATAAACGAAAACAATAGCTGGAGAAGAGGATACAATTTTGAATTATATAGAATTTATAAACAAACTGACATCATTAAATACATAAAAAATAGAATAAATTAGATGACCCATGTAATTTGAATGCCAGATGATAATGCCAAAAAGATAATGCAGTTCAAAGTCACTGGGATTCGGAAGCGTAGAAGACCAAGGCTGAGATGGGTAGATTTAGTGGAGTAAGACTTTGGGATTATAAGCGAGAAAATTTAAAGAACAAAAGTAAAAAAGAGGTAATTTTAGAGAAATCTTCAAAGGAAAGCACTGACTCACGAGGGGATATCTTGCCGGACGTGATGAATTATTTATATATCAGCCTTACATATATATTTAAGTTCAATAAAATAAGGCAATTTTTCATTAGATCTTAAAATCTTTTGTAAGAAATATAAACAAGTATAACAATTAAAAATTCGTAAGGAAATGGTTTGTGTTAGGTTTTCCTAAAATTTATAATTACGTAATAATTTTTTCTTTGCATCTCCAACGTAATTGCAAGCAAAGAAAACTCCAAAAACCCATCGAAAATGATGAAATTGTGCATAAAATAATAGAAAAATCCAATATTATTTGTAAATTTTTCAAAAGATTTTGTCTTTTCTTCTTTCTTTATAGACAGTACTGATTAATAAATTTACCGTTTAGTTACAATAAAACTTTTCCTTTGAGATATATTACATAAAAACAATTATTTAATTACTTTCCAAAGTTTCGTGTGTTTCAAATACATATAATATACTTGCGAATACAGTAATGACCAATATGAAATAAAAAAAGAAAATAGATATTAATGAATCGTTTCGTCTTATATAAATGACATTCATTTTTTTTTATCACTTTGTTTCGTTTCAACAATTTCGTTTTAAATTTGAATCTTAAAATGAATTTAGTTCATTTTTCATTTACCGTAAAATCCAGCGTATAACGCGTACTTTTAACACAAAAATTCGAAATTTAAGGGTGCACGTTATGCGCTGGGTTATAAAAGTGCTAGCTTTAAAAATAACAAAAGAGATGAGTATAAAAATTCGAAATACACATATCGAAACACTGTTTATTTAAAACAAATGACATGCCTTATGAACTAAAAGAGTGGTTGTTTTAGAAGTGTACTGTTTTTTCAAAAGTCTGGAATAATACCTCGAACAAATGACTTCAAAACATAAGAACATTGTATACTAGCATTTCAGATTTCTTCGTAAAGGAGAAGGTGCAGGTTATACGGTGAATATACCTTAAAATTTTTAAAAAATGCAACTTGAAAGCATAGGCACGCGTTATACGCCGAATTGTACGGTATAAACTTCATTTAAATTGTAAATATTGTAGATTTTGATAATGAATTTGTAAAGTTTTGTAATAACTTATGTAAGTTATTATTCAAACTGTTTTTATCATTCATTTATTCTTATTAAATCGAAGTTTAAGGCCCAGTGTCCGAGTGGTGGCGTATCGTGCTTCCACGCCATAGTACGGGGGTTTGAACTCTGGGCTGGGCAAGGTCGACTCAGCCTTTTCATCCCTTCAGTGGGTCGATAAATGAGTACCAAGCTTACTTGGAGATTAAACACAGGGGGTTTCGCTTCAGACTGACCACTTGATAGGGACATCTGCCCTTGCACCTAAGCACCAAAGGTCACGAAAACGGGGATGGCACAGTAGGCCTTGGCTTGCCAGGGGCTGTTGCGCAACTGAGTATATAAATCGAAGTTTCCACTATTTTTTAAACATTCATAATGTTCTTGATATTGTCATCACACACACACAACTGTCAATTTGAAAATTTATATTGGTTTATAACAGAAGTCGGCAACCTGCGGTGTGTCAAACAAATCTACCAATATGATTCAGCGTGCCGCTCAGTAGGAAATATTTGAAAAAGTTCGATTCTTGCGGCAATTGTATGCAGAGTTAGGGAACAGAGGTCAAGAATACAGATTCAGAGTTTTATTATAAATTAATTATGCATTATTTCAAGATATTTATTAACATAAAAAATAAACATAAAATAAAAAAAACTATTCCTTCAAATTAAAAATTTTGTTTTATGTATCTTATATATATATATACAAACATTAAAATAATAAATAAACAGCACAAAATATAAGTATTCCTTCAATATAGTTAAATATTTTAATGCGGACATTTTGTCCTTGCCCTTCTTTATTTTATATCGTATTATCAAAGGTATAATTACCCTTGATACTATAGCACACTATTCTGAATGCTCAGTGGGGTCCACGAATAAGTTGTTCTACAACTTCTTTGCAGACTCAGAATGCTTTTTTTTTATATGAGAACAGATTAATTCACACAGATATGTAAAATCAAAAGCGGGAAGCAGAGCACATGCAATTTTCTCTTCAAACAATTAAAACTCTCTAGAAATGACATCCAACAATTTTAAAAAGCTGTTGATTTATCATTTGAGTTATCTTCCAGATTTTTTAATAATTCTTTATAAATTCTCCCTTCCATAATTCTGAGGATGTTAATTCAATAAGCTCTCCGTTCAAAATTATCAACTTTACCCAAAAATTAACTAATTTGCAGAGAGGTGTAGAGTACGACTAAGAATTGTACTACGTGCATAGGCTGCCGACACCTACTCTCTATAAATTTTTTTAGTGCCGCAAAAGAGGCCGAAAATATAAGAAGTCAAACATACTAGTACATATTCTCAGAAGGTAGCGATTTGTGCCTTTATAAGAAATTTAAACATAAATCTTCTTCTATCGAAAGTAAAGAAGTTATATCTTTTATTTTTAGGTTTATATGTATGCCTATATATATATATACGTTGACAATGTACACATATATACAACTTTACGTTATGCGTACATTAACTTTTGTATTGAGTACTATTAATTTCTCTTTAAAAATTTCCTTAAGTCATGTAGCTCATTTCTGAAGTACACAAAGAAATTGTCTTTTGATGTCACACATGTCCTGCCACTAAACTTCGATTTCCTACCACCACCAAATTTGCGATTTTTGTTGTTTTGTAGTGCCAAGCATACGTTGCTTGTTATTTCTGGAAACCCTTACAAAGGGGACCACAATTTTTCTCGAAATCTCGAAGGAAAATAATTACTTTCCTTTTAATTACTTAAATTATTCTAATTAATTTATCTAATAACATATATAGAAATTATAAACATTCTAAATTACACCAACATAATTATATATGAATTAAATATTTCTCTAATTAGTCCTAGCAATACCTTCACCAAACAGCACAATAGCTGTTTTACTCTTAATCACCAATTATGATATTAGCATATCAACATAAAACTTATGTATCGCAACAACCTTTAAAAGACCCTATTTAAAAAAGTCGTTTTGTGTTGCCAGCTCATAGAAGGAAAAAATGCAAACAATATAATTAAATATTCTTTTGAATGGTATACTTCGATTCATGGAAATTAAACGATTGCGTACCTGAGGCAAATTAAAGTTAACAGAACAAATTATTTTAGATATTTGATCAATTTTAAACTTTAAGTAATCTTATAAATTTCATTTTTAACTTTTTTAAAAATGTTTTTCATGCTATGAATGTTTTTAATGTGTACGGAAATTAGACTTTTTAGGCTAATTGCTTTAGGCTCATATCTTTTGGTGTTTACTTCACAATTCCTGTCTTTTTATCTTTTGTTAACATTCCTAGATCGTCCTAGTGTATTAACAAATCAGGCCTAATGAGAATATAGGAAAGTATTTTTTTAGTAGAGAAGATATACACTCACTTCTAAAGTTAAGCACGAAGATGTAAAATGCAAAAAAATCAACAAATACTGCTTTGATTGACACAAAATTTGGCAGTAAAGTAGCATATATATTTATACATAAAACAAAATCAATAATTATATACAGAAATGAAACAATATTAAATTTTTGTAAGTTATCATACTTAGAGACTTAACAGAATTATGTATAAAGTGAAAATAAACAGCATAAAATGAAAAAAAGGACATTAATAGGGTATGGTGATTCCCCTCATCTGTATGCAAAGTTTACACCTTCTGACCATGCTTTCAATTAGGTGGTCAACCACCGCAGAATTAAGCAATCGCCATTCTTCTTGTAGAGCAGTTTCCAGCTCAATAAGAGTGACTGGAGGTGGGAAACGTGAAGATACAGCACGGCCGAGAGCATCCCAAATATTTTCAATGGGATTAAGGTCGGCGAATATGCTGGCCCGACATACACGCAGTCCCTTCACTCTCCAGTTAGTCATCGACGATGTCAGCTCTATGGAGACGTGCGTTATCGTCCATTAAAACAAAAGTAGGGCCAACTACATGCAGCGTACAATCTCACAATGGACTTTCATCTCGATACTGGACAGCCGTCACAGAACCCCGTTTAAAGATGTGCAGGTTGGAGCGGTATCCTAATGAAATCCCTGCCCACACCATAATGCTTCCGCCTACGGGCTTTCGGACAACTGTCTGTTAGGTTTGGAATTGTTTCCATAAACGTGAAATTACAGAATGATGAATGCCGAAGAAAAGAGCAACATCTGTGATCGACTGACCTGCTTCAATGCGCCCCACAGCAAGCCAGCGCTCAGAATCTTTCGTTCGTTTTCTGGAAGTCATAGAAACACGTATGTCTTGAAAACAAATTGTACGAAAGGTTAAAACACCTTCTGTCAGCACTTACAAATCAACTTCTGTAACTCTTCATAAAGCTGGCTTCTTATAAGACTGCCCTTTTTGCATATTTCTTGACATGAAAGCACGATTGGCTGTTACCTAACATATTTGCATACTTCCATCTACCTCTGTAGCGAATTGCATCCTCTTCAATTCTGATTGGCTTCTGGAAATTAGCATTTTCCTCTCCGTGCTTAACTTTGGAAGTGAGTGTATTTAAAAGTTAAATTCAAATTATAAAACACATTTAAAAAAGAATGAAAGAAATGATAGATCATTAAAAAAGTTTTAGCATTTTTGGAACATGTTTTGCTGTTATAAGAAATACAATACAGATTGTATAAAACTAATAAATTATTGCTTGAATATTTAGATTATTATTTAGACTGATACAAAGCGTATAAAATGCACAGTAATATTGGACATATGCAGAAACAAAAAAAAATTCATACTTGCTATTTAATATAATAAGCTAATTCTAGAACCTTTTAAACGGCAAAAAAATTTAATTACATAAGTTTTCTTAAACGTTATATCAACCAGTTACAATGCTAATTAAAAAATTGTTGCTTTCCGTGGCATAATATTGTTAAATAGCTATTGCTCCCAAATTATGTATAAATATATTTTGGGGGAATCTGCATTTTTAAAGTATTTTATGCAGAGAGAAATCCGAGAACATTTAAAAAGGTTATTTTTCATATAATTCGTAGAAAAAGTTTTAGTCATATGTTTTCATTAAAAAGAAAAATTTCCAGAGTTTTGGAGAGAAAGAAAAATAAATTTGGTGTTACAAACAGATCTTGCATTTTCACCAAAAATTATATACGGGAGGATTGTACTTAAAGTCCCACTTTCAAAATGCAGTTAGAAAAAACAGTGGTCACAGAGACTAACTTTTTGAACTGAATATATACTTAAAGAAGGGGAGAACAAACAGTGTGCCATAAGAAACAAATATTCCAAACAAAAGGGAACTCGGCTACAAGTGACATTTTGATTCCAACTACCACGACTTTGGAAAGGTTGCACATTTAAATAACAGTATTTTTTGGACGGTTGGGCAGTGTTAAATTAAAAACCCGTTCATCATGCCAAGGTCGAAGGAAAATTTTTCCTTAGGCCAAAAACTGCATAAAAAATAACAAGGAAAACGCTTGTTAACTATCACTCGTCTCGCGCAAGACTTGGTCAATATGCTGTCCACTATTTTCCACCACAAGTTCAATCAATAAACAGCATGTCCCATAACAGAGCTAAATGTCTCGGGGGTCCCGTGGTGAACCCGTAACCCGTGCCTTCAAGTCAGTTAAATTTGTAATTGGGCCTTTGAACAAAACTTTAAGATAACCCCACAGCCAGACTCACTAGGACTGAGGTTTGGTGATCTTGTAAGTCAGGCCTGTTGTAAAATGACAGTAGATCAACCTATTTTTCTTATTTCTATTAATCATTTTCTAAATATCTCTAGATCAGTTACCTCACTGACTTTTCAAAGTGAGGAAGCGTGCCATTTTGCATTTTAAAGCGCCAACTATTGATAAAGTTTGGAACTTTTTTTACGTTATACCGCTTCCCACTTCTATAAGTATATTCAATTCAAATTTGAAATCATTCTGACCAATAATTAATTTTTAAATAATTTTGAAATGGGAATTTCAATTATGATCACCTTGCACCTATGAATATTTTCAGCTACAAAAGATAAATTCTTTATACCATAACGCACGATTTAAAGTTAGGGTAATTCTTTACAATCAGTATTTAATCATTGTAAATTCTAAAGAAATAATATCCCCTTTTCTGTAGAAATTTTTCAATAAATCTATAGAAATGAAATATATTACAATTTATTGAATAAAACAGGAGTGACTCACCGTACTTGTATAAAAAACATTTCTAATCAAATTCTTGAACAATTCCCTATCAGATTTTAAAGACAGAAGAAACTAAATAAATACACTGAAAATGGCATACTTACAAAGAGTAAATTTATATCAATGTCTCTGTTTAATATATTAAGCTAGATGCTGGAGGCAAGAAAATGTTTCAAGTCGAAAGATCCATAATACATTTAACAGAAAGGATAGGATCACACAAATGTTTGTATTCCAGAATTCTTATAAAACTGAAGCATAAATACACTACACGTTCGTTTGCGCACAAGCATAACACGCAAATCAAATAGTTGGAATGACATACTTAATTTATAAAGTTAGGAGTAAATTCACTGATTTTCAAATTCTAAATAATATTGAACTTAGAAATCTTGTAAATATAAGGCTCTTACAGCAGTATTGAAGTCTTACGATGCAAACTTTGTTTACTGCCAGAAATATTGCATTTCGAACAGTCTACATCTTTATCATGTTGGAAGTTTAAAAGAGTTTATTCAATATACTTTTAAACACAATTGTAAATGTTCGAGTTATTTGCAAAATGAAGTAATTTAATAGTAAGCAGTGTGTGTTATTTTGAAACGTTCGAAATTTCAAAGAAATTTATGATTAGAAGAAACTAAACTTTCTTTTAAGAAAAAAAGTGACTTTCTTACTGTGATAAGTTTTATGTCAGATATATTCTAAAGAACGAAATATTGTGCTTTTTCAGTTACTTTACTTAAATCGATCGTTAAAATACTTAATACAAAATTAAACAGTGGTATAACAGCCCGTGAGGTCTAAGGCCTACTGTGCCTATCTTAGTTTTCATAACCTTAGGCACTTGGGATTTGAAACCGGACCTGTGACGTGGAGATGCGATACGTTACCACTAGATTTCATAAAAATACTTAATAATGCACTAAATAAAATAATCTATTTAGGACGACATGCATATGCATTGACTTATGGGTATATTAATAGTTTTTTAAAAAAGGAAAACAGTAGGAAAAATAAATTGTACTACTACAATAAAAAGTCTAGCTTAATATTTAAAAAAAATTGTAATTTAAATGTATCTGTTAACTTCATTCCATTGTAACTATAAATATAAATAAAATATCTAATGGATTACTTTCAAAAAGGATTTTTGTCTGTCTTGTTATAAATTACCAGTTAAGTTACGACAAATTTGTGAATCTTTGAGCACTTCTTAGCCTCTCAAGGTCAGATCTTTTCTGAGAGTTTGCAGGCAAGTATGAAAACCAGCTGGAAGACAGGTGTTACATGCCAAAAATTGAATTATATTTTAGTTTCTCTGTTGCTCGTTTAATTATGCTCAGTTTCAATTCTTTTGTGATTAATATGCTTTTAATTTAAATCCAGTCGTTGTAAAAGGTCAGTTTTTATGAGTCGTATATTTATATTTATTTACATTTGTCCTCTAAAGTATATTATCTAATTTTACCTAAACGTTTTGAGTTGCATATTTATATTTAACTTTACCATACCATCTAACTTACCTAAACGTAAGATTCATATTCGTATTTTTAATTTAGAATTTTTTAAAAATATTTTTTAAGTAAATACCTTTTTTCTTTCTTGCTTTTGACTAGTTTTTAATTTTAGTAAACGACTGAAAATGGAGAAAAATCCGTTTCTAATGAAAATGTCCTGAAAAAAAATCATGATTTATCAAAATCAAAAAAGTTTTAAGAAACTGAAAAATGAATTACAAAACAGAACATAAAAAGAGCCTCAATCGATGCTATTTATTACAAATAGCAGTATCATAACATTAAAGGAGAGAAGATAACTCTTGATAAAAATTTCACAGCAAAAAATGCTTGCATAATTTGTATTGAAACACAGATGTATTAAGTGAATAAGTGAACATGTGATATTAAAAGAAATGTTCTTTTTGAGAAAGAAGAATACTTTATTAAAATTATAATATTTTACTCTTTAGTTTATGTATATATTGAGTGTTTTCTATTTTCAAAAAAAAAAAAAATGTAAAGAAAATGAACAAATTAGATAAAAGAACTGCAAGATATATATTTCATTGAGCGTATAAATCTCGTTTCGAAGTACTACGCGCCAAATAGAACAACTGAATTCTATGCTTTCTCTCAAAACAATTTACATTTTCGATAATTTAACATGACATCCTGAGTTGTCCACTGCAAACAGCATTTCAAATACTATCAGTAGATTAGTGAAAACTAATATAATTAAGTATATAGGATCTTTTTTTCGATTATCGAAGTCACAAATTCCCGCCAATGCAATAGACAACCAATAAAAAGCAAAGAAAGTCATTAATTTTGAGAAAATAAAGGTATGACATATGATTATATATTTAACAATAACCAGAGTTATTTGAGTAAAAATTTTAAAGATTTTTTTTTAAAAGAAGAGATCAAAATTTACTAAAGAAATTTTACAACCACAGTGATGCAATAATATTCTTCATCATACTGTATCATAAGGCAGCGAAGATTTACTTTCAGGGGGAAAAATGAACTTTTAGCTCAAATGAAAATTTTCTTAAGCCCCTGAACTGCCGCTGACGCATATATCCGTTTCACTTTATCAGTGCGTTAAGAGCCCCCAACGTATATATACTTCATTCCGAAATTCGATTCTTTTCTTTGCGCTGGTATCAGTAAAACAATTCTGAAAGCTTTGGAATACAATGAAATGACCTTGACAGTGTTTACGAAGGATTTACTTATTTCAGACAAAAAATTTACTTATTTGTGACTCCCCCCCCCTTCCAAATACACTGCATACTTGCGCCTATGTGAAAAACTATAGCACTGGGAAGCGAATCGCGTAACTTTTAATCGGTAGTTGAGGAGTTAAAGGAAGCCGCAGAAGAGGACTCGTTTTGAAATAAAAGTAATTTTTTAAAAAATGTTCTTGCATTTCAATTGGCTACCTTATTTCATGAAAACGAATTTCCTCTACTATCTTTGAGAGTTTGAAGTATATATATTCAAATATTATAACCATAAATAACTGGGATATACATCTATCAATATGTAATAAATATATATATATGTTTCTGTTTTTAACGTAATTTAAGTAAAAAAAGTTGTTACTTACGATAAATTTTATACTTTTTTTACAATGCATCACAATCCGTTTTTAATATTCAAACCACGTTAATTTCCCTTTAACCCTAATAAATATTCATTACTACTGAACAAAATAGTGTTATTGCAAATTCAAATTCATGAAAAATTTAATTTTTAACCATTTTTTACACTTTTTTATTTTAAAAAATTTAGTCTTTAAATTTTTACTAAACTTTTTTTATTGTTATTTTTCTACTAGATGGCCATTTGTGTTTCAAAAATATTTTTAATTTACATTTTATTTATTAATTTTCCCTCACTGTTTCTTTTAAAAAAAATTCTAAATTTTTTTCTAAAAGTTTTCTGCAGATTTCTTAATTACCCTAAAATCCGGCGTATAATACGAACTTTGTACCCAAAAATAAGATCGAAATTTACGGGCCACATTATACGCCAGGTATAAAAATGATCCCTTTAAAAATAAAATAAAAGAGATGATCATAAGAAAAATCAGACTTCTACATATAACAAAATACTGCTTATTTTAAAGAAATGACATACCTTATGAACAAAAAAGGTTATAGTTCTATAAGTACAGTAAATAACACATTGACTTACTCTTTCCCGATTTACGTGAGTTTGGAGTTACGCAATTTTCAAATCTCGTCAATTCGTCTTTTTTTTTTCATCTCTGAATTTTAGGAAGAATCAGTGCCAGAACCTGATGAAACTGTTAATTTGATTAAAGAAGTTATCGATCTTGCCAAGCAAATAAATTTAGAAGTAGATAGTGATGTCATTCCAGAACTACTGGATTCCTACAATCATTTGCAGACAAATGATAAGCTCATAGAAATACATGAGCAAGAGCATGACATTAAAGAACTTGAGTCTTTAGACCCAATTCAATCAGAAGATCGAATGATGGTCGGCAATTTGACAGAAGGATTCAGTTTAATTGAAAAAGGGTTGCAGATGTTAATACATACCCCAACGAAGGGAGTATTTTTTCAACCAAACAAGGAATAAAAAATATATTAGCATGCTACGAGAAAATTTTGCAGGAGAAAAAAATCTTTGAGGCATCAAACTACTGTTAGATTTTACAAAACCTACTAATTAAAAAATAACTTCGGTTGGCTATTTTGTGTTTGTAAAAAATTCTATTAAGCATTTTTTTTCTAAATTATTATTTTGTTTCGTCTCCGGCCCCCAACAAAAAATAATTTATATATATATATTCATATTCGAAATTATATCTCGATTTACGCAAATTCGACTTACGAGGTTGTCACTCAATCCCACCTATCACGTAAAAGTTCGATGTATTACAGTATACTACTTTTTCCTAAAGCTTGGAATAATTCCTCTAATAAATGTCTTGTGAAAACATGAGAGCACTGCACACGTATATTTCAGGTTCTTTTGTATAAAAGGGGGTGAGCGTTATACAGCGAATATACCTAAAAACTAAAAAAAGCAGCTAGAAAGAATAGGTGCGCATTATATCCCGAATTTTACGGTATATTCTTTCCCTATTAATTACAAAGATTAAAAAAAAAAATGTTCCATTTTGTATCATTATGGTATAGACCAGGGGTCAGCAACCTATGGCACGTGGTACAGTTCTCAGTGACACTCTGCACTACTCTTCAAATTTGTCAATTTCTGATTGGACAGATATTGATAAATTTGTTATTGATATTTACGAAAAAATTTGAAAGATAACTGTAAAGATAAATTTATTTTGGAGAATAGCTGTAGAGATTTAATTGTTTGAAAAGAGAAAGCACTTTGCTTTCCACTTTTGGCTCTATATGTCTTAGTAATAAATCTTTTCTTATATGAAAAATGTTTCGAGTTCGTAAAGAAATTGTTTTACAATTGAATGCTTGGAATTGTGTCAAATTGAAAATCCCAAATTTCGCCTCTGATTTTGCGATATGAAAGTAGTGATGCAAGCTTACTATAACTTATATTTTATGATGTCTATTTCTTATTTTAATGTTAAAAAATACATAATATATGTACAAAATTTTAATTTTTTTAAAGAAATGTTATATTTTACGCTGTTTATGTTAAGAAATATCTTTAAGTGATGCACAATAAATATCTAATAGAACTGTAAATATCTATACTATTCACTTCTATTCTCTGCATGCATTATCGCCGGAGTGAGCGAGTGAGTGAATATTAACGGACCCCTGTTCAGCTACACGAGGGCTTTTGGGGACGGTCCGCGTAATTTTGAACCATGGTCAAGTGACGCGGACGACACCTGAGCTGACACCCCCTCTCCTAACTACCACACCACACCAACGGGGAGGACATTTGAGCTCTCGACAGATTTTACGTGCATCGCCCCCTTACACGGCGGGTCTTCAGTGGTACTGGGATCGAACTAATGACATGCTAGCCACGATCCGATGCCTGCATTATCGCCGGAATCAAATTCTTTCAAAAATGTCCTACTGTGTGGCACGCTGAATCCTATTGGTAGATTGGTTTGGCACGCCACAGCTAAAAGATTGCCAATCCCTGGTATACACTTTACAGTATTATATCTAAAAAATACTGATAAAAAATAATTTAAAATATGTAAAAAAGGGAGGATGAATGAAGTTTTTTACGCTGCCCCGATTCCATTTGCAATGAAAAATAAATAAGTTATACGGCAGCAATCTTTTAAAAAACTTAAAACAAATAATTCATTCCGAATATTAAATCAAATCTTTTTTTGGAAAATCATATTTGATTAATACATAAAATATGTTGAATATAAATATGTCACTGCTAATTCGAAAAATTTTGATTCTCTTTCTTCAAGTAAATTTAAAATGAATTTGGCGCATCTTGCAATGATCTTGTAATGATCCTATTTAAATATGAATTAAATAAATCTCTTTCAATTATTCAAAAGTTTATGCATGGCTAAATATAAGCTCTCTACTTCAAATTTAACTATGAATAAATTAATCTTATCGGTCAGTTTAAAATTACTTTAATTAAAATCTACGGAGAGTGTAATCTTTTAATTTGCAAAAGCCTGAGCATGTGACCTTTTTCGTTCGGTTCATGGCTCTTTAATAAACTTCATATGAATTTACATGTAGATAATGAGATATTCAAATTAATGTTACACACAATCTTACGAAATTTTCTTATAGTATATTAATAGAAACATGCAAAATGTTATCCTGCGTAAGAACGCGAGCATTCCTTACGTAAAATATTTGCCAGTTTTTAATTAATAGTTAACATTGAGAGGAATAAATTAAAAATAATTAACAAAAGGAAAGGAATTAACACTTGCAACGACCTATACTACCCCGACTTACGCAATTCTCAAATCTCGTCTATTCGTCTTTTGTTTGAGCGCTACATAACTCTATTACTCATTCCCTGATTTATATTTAGCTAATCAACGTTTTTGGTCGTTAAGCGCGAAATCGATGCTTAGGAATAAAAATTTATTTTAAGTTACCAAAATTACTGCTGGAGTTTCAAAACCAGGAGCTGACAATTGATGAGCTCACATAGCAACACATTGAAGAATTCGAAGTCTTTAGATCCAGTTTAATCAGAAGATTGAACGACACTTGGGAATTTTACAGAAGGCCTCAGTAAAATTGTAAAAGGTTTTTTTTATTTACAGCAGCGTTTCTCAAAGTATGGGATGCGCTTCACTTGTGAGTCATGAAAAATCCTTCGCAAGCATATTGAAAAGTCGGAAATGAGACATTATTTAAAAAAATTATTAATTTACTGAAAACAACAAATTAATAATAAATCAACATAATAAAAATATTCACTATGTATATCGATAATTTATGCGGCTTACAATTAAGACCTTACAATGGCTTTATCGTCAAAGTATATTATTATCACATTGTCATTCTAAGAAGGGGAGAGGAAAAATATGGTTGAAAATTGGGTCACCAATATTTAAAGTTTAAGAAGCGCTAATTTACAGGTTTCGGGGGATATGTATCCCCTGATCACAATCATACAATTTTTCTATAATGTTGGATAGAGGCTGTTATCCCTTTTTTAAGACGTTATTTTCTCCAATTAATAGATATCAAAGTATTTCAAGCTCTGTAAAAAATTCTGAATTTATTTTTATTCAATGCTGCTTTCTCTGAAAATTCTCTGAAAGTGGCAGAACTTCGGGAATCTGTTAGGAGTACATTCCAGAGTTCATTCTGTAACAGATCTAAAACGCGTCCTTCCACTAACCCTCTGTGGAATTCTTTTGGGCCAGCATTTTTCAACCAGCCTTCTTTGAAAAGCAGAAAAGTGATATGCAAATTAAGTTTAATATATATATATTCTTTATTCGTGAGTTTGGGAGTTAGAGAATTGTGAGTAGATTAGAAGTGAAATGAAGTGGTAGTGAAGGGTAGACATAAATAAAAAGTAAGGAAGACAGAAGTTAGATAACAAGAAAGTGATACGTTAAACTAACGAAGAAGCGTTAAAGACTAATTGCAATTGATTGGAAGACTGCCTAAAGTCAGGTATTGTCATTTCGTCTTATGTTAATCATTAGAGCGTTATAGTAGTAGTGAGGACATTAAATATTTAAGCTCTATGTAAAGTAATATTAGAAGAAAGTCTGCATGATTGTACATATTCTCCCTAAGCGCGAATCTCGTCTCTCTCCCGTTCTACTACTGATTTGAGTTATCTTGTTCTTAGTGTTATTTGTATTTGAGTGTTTATAGTGATAAATAAAATAATTGGAATTCATGTTATATGATCATTTGGCTCCTTACACACTTTTAGCTGGGTCACAGGGTAGAAGGGATGCAAATTCATCAAAATCCTTGTGACGTATATTTTATGCAAGAAAACAAAATATGTTCCAAATAATTGATTCTATTGCAAGTTGAACAAACAACATTATTCTGTTAATTAGATTTGCTTAGAAGGCCGGGTGTTATCATTATTCTGCTAAGAGTTTGTGTTCTTAGAATCTCCTCTCATCTACTTATTGTCCAATTCTATATTATATCAACGGATATTATATTCCCTAAATTTTAAAGTACAGTCGAATCCCGATTTAACGAATTCATCGAGACCAAACATTTTGTTCGTTAATTCTGGGTTATTCGTTATATTGGGGTCTAAGCAACATACAAAGTTTTTACACTTATCCTTTAGAAATTCTGTAATAAGCAAGTACACAAAAAATATCCATAGTTAGAAACTACGCATTTTTTATTCACCATCTAAAAATACTATTACTCAATTATTACGAATCCATAAATTAGAAATTTTAAAATGGTGACAAATAAGTGTTTGGCAATTTCTTTGATTCCTGAGTCGAAAGTTCTCTTTCGATTTTATGTAGAGAAGAAACTACTGCTTTATTTCATCCTGCTTCACCAGGTATGTTTTCATAGTTTCTGAACAATGTATAGCATTAAAAAATGTAATAGTTTTGATAATACTTTCATTGTCGATTTCTGCTTTAGAATCGCTATTCATTTTCTCCGACAAATCAACAATTTCCTCAACTTCAATTGCACAAATAGGCAATTCGTCATCAAATGTAATGTAATCGTTGAAATCTTAAAATATCCTTCTCGTTGAAATCGTTGTGGAGTGGTTGATATAAGAAAGGATTGATCACACTCATGATTCACCTGCACCTGTAAAGTCCAATAATGGTTTTCACCCTTTCCTGTCGATATTTGCTGCTTTCAAGAAAAGTATTTTTCTGTTCCGGACAAATATGATATGTCATTTGAAAATAAAAATCCATTTATTTCTAAAAATACAAAAAAAAAAAAGTTTCCAACTGTTTGAAATAATTTATTATTTTGAGATTCATTTTTCCTTAAATAGGGGTTTTTTACTTTCCTTTTTAACCGGGGACAGAACAAAATTCTTTAAATCGCCGAAGTTTGTTTAATAGGAATTCGTTGAATTGGATTCCATCTGTATTTACTGTAATATAAGTTTTGGTCTCATTTTACTGTAGTCAAAACAAACTATCGGAAAAAACAAAGTATTGTAAAAACAAAGAACCAGAAAGAGTCTTTACTAACATATCATCTTCAGAGTTTGAAGGATGAGGTCACAAGACGTCAGGATTTAAGAAAATTGAGCCTGAATTCCATTTTCTCCCTTATCCTATACTGCTGATATTGATACAGCACCTGAAGAGCTACAGATTGAACTTACTGACTACCTAACAGATCAGTGTGAAAGAAATGTTTAATGCTATGACATTGACTTTTTCAAATCTTTTCCAGCTGAATGATTTCCATGTATGAAGAAATTTGCTGGGAAAATATTCATTATATTTTAGCTTGGCATATATTTGTGTGAGCAGTTTTTCTTGTTTCTTTCCCTCAATGTGGTGCTCGCTCCCACAATGTGGTCCGCGAGCCAACCAAATTGCCCCCCCCTGGACTAGGGCTTGAAAGTTCTGACTCCACCCATGACATTCAACATTCCTACCATTTTATTTTTGATTAACATGGATTAATGAATCAAGTGCCTATAGCAATGCAAACCCCACTTTTTTTACTAGGTTTCTTCCTCTGATAAAATAAACTCCTTTATTGAGAAAGCGAAGTCAAGACTTATTGTTTTAGTCAATCTACATCGAGTGGGTTGAAGCACAAAACAATCCCAATCATTTGAGAGCAAACAGAGAGAGTTCAAACTTTTCCAAGATGCCCTAACAAAACAATGACGTTCGAATCAATAATTAACTCACGTTAATTGAACAATTTTAAACTTAAACGTTAAGATAAAAATTATTGTATTAAGTCATAATTATGGAGCTCCCTAACAATTGTTTAATTTTAATTTTAATACTTAGGATGAGGAGGTATATTCTTACTTTTTTAGGAACAGAAATTCTCTAATTTTATAGCATTAACTATCTTTAACGAGGAGCAATCCCTCATCTTCACATCACGTCGATCGTTTGTTAGAACCTAAATGACAACGAAAAATCAGTAATTTCTCTTGACTGCTTCTTCTCATAATAGTATCTGAGAAACACTTAGTGTGAAAATATCTCTGACAATTTGTTTAACACCTCAAATGTTTTGATACGAAGTAGGATTTTTAAAGTCCCTGGACTGAGTTTGTAACTTAAAAAATATTATCAGTTAAGTTGCTGAAATGCATCCTCCTTCGAAATAAGACCCTTGAACAACAACTCACTTTTGAGATCGCATGTAACGACCATCAAAACATTTCTAGAATCCATTTTTAGCCATGTCCTTTAATTCAGCCTGCGATGCACTTTTAACTTCATCTGAAGATTGAAATCGACGACTCTGCAAGCGACGTGTCAGAAAAGAGACCGAAGTCCCCGAGGGCGAGATCAGGAGAGTAAGGAGAGAGAGAGAGAATATGGTAAGGTAATTGTTTTAGCTATCAGAAGAAAGTCGAGGACGAGGAGGGATCAATGTGTGGGAGTGTTATCATGAAAAGCACCCGCGACTGCACAGCCTGGAAATTTAGTCTCTTCTTTCGGATCGACTCAATCAAAGGATGTCTACAGAGGTCTTTTTTCGCAGTGCACTACTTCAAGGATAAATTCCAGAAGCAAAATGCCCTAGATATCGAAAAATACATCTAGCATGACCATCCCATTAGAGCAGGAGAATTCAACATTTTTTCCCGCCGGGCCACATCACATGATAGGTATTTCACGCGGGCAGCAACATAAGGGTAATGGAAAAACATACTATAAGACCAAAGTAACATTGGACAGAAACAAAATTTTGATTAAAATATTAAAAACTCATTCTTTGCTTTTTATTCTAATACTATATATATATCAACCTTTCTATATATATTAAAAACATGCGAAAAATATTTACTTTTAAGCATTTTTTTACTCAGTTTTGGGATAGTTTCGATTTCCTTTCATCCATGACCAAGCCTTTTGCTTACATTCTACCATTAAAAAAAACTGATAGCAAGATTGTTAGATTTAATTGCTTTTTGGTAGAATTTCCCGCTGAAATTTTAGTGCATTGTTCTCTAATAATTGAATTTCTTAGTGCCACTCAGAAAAGGCCGATGGGCCACAGGTTGAATATCACTGCTTTAGAGCGTTCTTGG
The DNA here is from genome assembly GCA_019973975.1 of Trichonephila clavata. Taxonomy (NCBI): domain Eukaryota; kingdom Metazoa; phylum Arthropoda; class Arachnida; order Araneae; family Nephilidae; genus Trichonephila; species Trichonephila clavata. Next base: position 48,487 of record BMAO01028000.1, read on the forward strand.
CGGAATTTCTGCTTGCGTGGAGATTGTGGTGATTTCCGAGTTAAAGAAGATCTCTTGGGTTGTGGATCATATAAAGACACCATTTCTCGTTTCTAATAACACTTCTGCTAAGTAGGGAAGATCTTTGTCAATAGCCGAGATTAAGTCTCCATCATTTCGATTCGAATTGACTTTTGATATTCTTTTAACATGTAGAAAACGATGTGTTGACACACCCTATGCATGTTAAGATCCTTAGCCAGTATCCGTTGACATGTGGCCTTGAATATCCCAACTGATTCTGCTATTTACACTACCGTTTGAAACATCTTACGTATCGCTGCAGAAATCTTGTCGATGTTCTCAGCGTTGGGGGAAGTCTGCAGACGTCCGGAGCTTTTGTAGTTTTCGACAATTTTCCTACCATCTCTAAAACGTCAATGCCACTTAAAAGATTGCATTCGTGATAGTGTATACATATGCTTCAACATTTCACAAGTCTTCGTAGCACTCTTTCCCTAGCAAATACAAAATTTAATATTCTTTCGCTACTCAACAAACACAATTTCTTTCAATGGCCAGCTACTAAATGCATCCACCTACAAAATACGACACCGTGGCGAGCCACCGACTGCTTGATTTGGGACAAACTTTTTTTTAGGAAACGGGAAGGACGCAGTAATACAGAAACGTTATTGTAGTCACTTTACTGCAAAAAGTATCCCTTATAGGCTCAATCCGGAAACTTTTAAATATTACTTCGTATAATGATTCTAAGCAATGAGAGATAAAACCTTTATTCTTTGGTATGAAAAACATCCCCAATTTCTGCCATATCACGTTTTTTAAGTGGCAAATGGAGGAGTCTTACTTTTCATTGTGGACCTAAATTTACCCGACATGCTCTCGAGGCGAGACGGATCCCGCCACCCAATTTAAATTCTTGAGCGTCTGAGGCAGCATTGTGTGAATACTAATTCATTTATCTTCTTTTTGTGTATGATTTTCTGCGGACTTCAGGAAATAGTTTAAGTGATGTTAGACAAGTAAATAAACAACACCATTAACAAAGAACAGTAATCATTCTAAAATGTTTGCTTCATAAATATAATTTACAATAAATGTAATAGCTTAAAAAACTATTTCACATTTTTATAAGAAAAAAATCGTTAAGTAATGAAGTTAGTAAGCACTTTGAAGGACATTTGAAGTAATTTATTAAATTGTCTACTGCGTTATTTGCTAACTTTACACACAAAAATTAGTCCGATGCAAGAGTTACGCTGCGATATAAGTTTAAAGTCGCATTAGAATATCTTTACACTTTATTGAAATGCCTTTTTAAAATTGAATGATTTGGTAAAATTCATCAACCATATAATTTTGTTACAGTGATAAATTTCAATTAAATAATAAGCTAAGAATACCCACTCTCTCTCCCTCATACTCTCTCATTCTTTCTCACTCTTTCCCTCATACTCTCTTTCAAACTCTCTCTCATACTCCCTCTTTCAAACTCTCTCTCATACACTCTCTAATACACTCTCTCATACACTCTCTCATACACTCTCTCATACTCTCTCTCATATTCTCTCTTTCATACTCTCTCTCATACACTCTCTCATACACTCTCTCATACTCTCTCTCATACTCTCTCTCTCATACTCTCTCTCATACTTTCTCTCTCATACTCTCTCTCATACTCTCTCTCATACTCTCTCACTGGAATAAATAATGATTTTCTTTTTAGGTAATATCACATTATATAGTGTGTTTCTTCCGTATGGTTACCTGGAAGGTGGAAGAGCAAACCACAAAAATTGTATTACTGATAAATGCAACGGTGTATCTCTTAACTTTATTGCAAGTCTTAATGTATCCGACTGGTTGCGACAACTTTTTTTTTTAAAACAAGGGATATGGGGATTTTTTTGTTATTTTTAGATTCTTTTAGTGCATTTAAAAAAAATTGTGCTAAAATTAAGAAGAGAAAAAGAAATTATTATTACTAAAATGGGAAAAAATAGGTAAAAATTGGCAAAAAAATAGCATAAATGCGGCCCATTCTGCACCAAAGGTTTATGAATAAATTTTCAATTTTTTCAATCTAATGTGTTGCTATATTATTCAATTTTGAAATGACCTTCAGGATAAGAGATATTTTCTTTTTTACAAAAACTAGAGCACTTTATCTCGGTTACTATATGAAAATGCTTAAAAAGACAGTGATTATATTCACATAAGGGACTGTAAATTTTGTAATAAAACAGTGATTCATAAATATGAAGGTTAAAACAATTCTACTAAAATACAGAACTTACAGAAAAAATGTAAGTTAATTATGTTCAGAACTTTTTTAGCAATCGCTGACTCGTTTATTATTTTCAAAAAATCACATTTCGAGTAAAACGCGTTTTAAAATATGACATCTTGCTTAAAGTAATGGCATCCGCTTTTACTAAAACACCTGTAGTTTTTGTTCTAGTAAACGGAATATGATAAACTTGGTATTTTTATAAAGCTAACAAGATGACCCATAAAATAAAATCATAAAAAAATATTTCTCAATTTTTGGCAAAATTCAGAGTTTTAGGGTAGTCGGATACCTTAAGTGCCACCGAAAAGAAATGCGATTTATTAGGAAAATCGATTAGATAAAGGGAATGATTGAGAATAGTTGTTGATAATAGAAAGGCAGTAACGAATAAACAATAATACATTCCAAAATAAACACATTTTCGAGGAATTTCAAAAACTACTAAAGCAATCCAAATGAAATACGGTATGCAAATACTTAAAAATGTTACTAAAAAGAAGATAACAAAATAACTAGGGACAATAAATCCCCAGTTCTTAGCTCCGGATTCTGATGGGGGCTTTCAAGCAGAAATTGCTCTATCAAGAGTATACTAGGTTCGTTATGTCGAATTCACAGGTTTGGAGATCTGGCTGGCCACCCAATTCTCTGAATAGCCTTAGTCTCGAGCTATTTATCGACTAACCAAGCCCTATGTAAAGGAGCGTTATCGTTCATAAAAATAAACTGGTAGTATCAATTGCCTTCCAGAAACACCTTTTTACGATTCTGAGATCTCATCTTTATAACGTTTAAGGCTCCTTTCTGAAAGTCGTGTAATTCTGTGGGCCCGTCCAACTTTCCACCATAGCAGATCATAACATCACCACCTTCATAGTGATCCATTTCCATGATGTTGCATGGTACAGAGTGTCTAGTTCCCTTTATATGTGAACACCTTGAAAATAAGAGTTCAGATTGAACATCGATTCATCAATAAAGAGAACACCGACGAGGGCAATAGACTTTCTGCTTCCATCTAAGAATGGTGTAGTTTGAACACTTATGTTAGGCAGGCTGCCTTGGAACTTGGAGTTGAAAACATACAGACTATTGGTCTAGTATAAAGACACGTCTCATTAAAACTTCGATAAACTGTATACCTCAAAATTTAGGTATTAGAAGCAGCGGAAAGATCATTTACCAGTTGAATAATTTCCATAACCCCATAACAAAGATAGATTTACAAATAATGTAAAAATGAGAGCACAAAGAAAATATTTCTACATATATATATATAAATTGTTTATTTAAAAGCAATGACATTTCTTGTTAAAGTTTGTCTTTATTTCGTAAAATTAAATTACCTTGTGCTATAAATTAATAGCACCAACTCAAAGTTGTTTCTATATTTTTATTTTTATTTGCCTTTCTTTTTTATCTATTTTAAGGTAAATAACCACACACTGTTTCTCGTTACAATTAATCCATTGTTGCCCATTTGGTAATGTGGTTAGTGACGCTGACTGCCGTGCCGTAAGGCTTGGGTTAGAATCCCGAAGGAGGCATGAATGTTTGTGTTGTAATTCTTCCTTCTTTTTTTGTGTTGTAAGCTCTCGTGTGATACATTGTGTGGTGCGCGGGGTTTATAATGTTCTCAATAATAAAAAAATTAACCCATTCCGGTAATAGTTTTTTTAGAATCAGTTCGCAACATTTTCTTCTAGAATAGGCTATTTCATTACTTCTTTACGCAAAGCACATCTATTTATTGGTATATTAATTATTGTGATTTCATTCCATCTTCTCTTCACGAAGAGATTTCATCAACACCAAACATCCATGATTTCCACTTTACTTCGTAAACTGGATGATTTGGAACCTGCACTGTACTTCTTTGTTTGGCGCAGGAGCCGAATTTTCTACCAAAAGGAACTCTAAATGAACTGTATTTCAATTGAAGCAAATGCGATTTATCAAAACTTCCGATGTTCATTTCAAAATCACTGCTACAAATGACCGATGAAAGAGAAAAAGACTGTCACTCCTAATTCCATGAATTCATTCGGGTCGGAAATACGTTCTCACCCCAAATTGTGTTCACTCTTTCTAGAATATACAGAATAACATTCTTGTACACAACCTGCACTGAATACAACCAACCCCGTTTGCAGAATTATTTACTATTCCTTAAAGTGTTTACCAACACACAAGTTGTCCCCCTTGATGTTTGTTAATTCAGTTTGCCATTGCTCGATAGCAAGAGAAACTCCTTCGAGAGAACGATTTCAAAAAATAAAAGTATCTCATTGTTAGATACAGAATAACATAGGGAATATATTTTAATACCAAAAAATGTTGTTTGAAATTATACGTGCGTATTAAACGCCAGAATGTACGGTATATATATATGTATATGAGTATTTGCAACGAATTTAATTTGATTGTTCTTGTGATAAACGGTGTAGCCGAATTAGCAAAATGGGCAAGGTCGGTTCTGTCGAGTCGTGGTTTCGAGTGCGAGTGCCACTTCAGTATATGTACCGTTAGAGGAACAGATGCACGTTAACCCCTTCCCAGAGTTTCGCCCGTACGCGGTATAGGCACATTGTTTGAACCACTACTGCTTTGCCCGTACACCATACGTGTAATCTTTTTTCCTCTATCGCTTGTGCTGTGTGTGTGTGTTTTGCCCGCATCTTTTCAATTTTTAATCTTAATTTAGTTTATAGATGACGATAGTTGTTCATTAAAAGAGATTAAGCAAATATAATAAAAATAACTGTAAAAATAATTTTACTTTTTTGTATTTACAACCCTAAGTGAAGCTTCCTTGTTAGGCATTCATCTAAGATAAAAGCCAACTTACAGGGAAACACTATTATTTTGATTAAAGTTAAATGCTGAAAAATATATAAAAAATGTTCAATTTAAAATTATGAAATTAATGAAAAGCTATGATAATTCTTGGATTGAATTTTGGAAAAAAAATGAAACTGTTAAGGGGTCAAATCTACTGTGATTTCGAGTTCTCATATTAGCGTGGTGTAGAAATTTGGAGAGTGGATGCTAGGCCAAGTGTTATTCTCATCACTTGAACATGAATCCATAGCGGAATACTTCACTCAAAGCTTTCGTGTAACTTCAGCAATACTACTTTAAAAAACGATCAATAGTGTTGAATAAATACTTGCTCATAAAAAGTTCATGTATTTGAAATTTAATCATATTGGTAAACTTTTGTTGCTGTAGGAATTCTTTAATGAAAGAAATAACCAGGAACTAAAACAATCGCATATATAGACAAAGAGAAAAATGAAGATCTCCTACGAAATATCATCAAAACAACAAAAAGAATATGTGAAATGATATAGAAAAGTGAAATGAAACAAAATATAAGAGTAACGGCTCTTCTTCCTCTTTCGACACAACATCTCTGGGTGGGCCAAGGCCTTCTCAAGAATCCTATTCCATTCCGATCTCTGCTTAGCAACAGTGCTCCAAATAATCACTCTTCAAACTTTAAAATTGTCCTCCACACAATCAGCCCATCTCAATTTGGGCCTAAACCTAGTTCAAGTTCCAGTAGGTTTGCAATTGAAAATTAGGAACTTCAAGGTGGAGGGGTGGCTCATGCGGCAGATGTAGCCCACAAGTCTCAAACGACCAATTTTGATAAATTAAATGGAAAAAAAATCTGCTTCCTTAAATAGCTTATATAATTCAAAGTTATGTCGTTGCCTCCACAATCCATTCTCATCCACAGCACCACAGCGATTAGCACCAATAACACGTGTTTTAATTTCAGCACCAATGTCGTTTAGAAAGTTAATGTTTGAGCCCAAATAGGCAAAATTATTAATTACTTCAAAAACTTATAATTTTTCAGTCTGCAGATATGGAGACTATTGGAGTTTTTGTAATTGACATGTATTTAGTTTTGTAGAAGAGGTTCTAACTATATATATATTCTAGATGCCCCAATGAAAGCTAAGTTGAATTGAGACTAAGTAGAAATTTGTCTAAAAGTTTAATTCTAACTAATAGGAAGATTATCGAATAATGTAATCAGGGAAACAAAGAAACGATTCTATAAGCACTTTGCAAAAAACGTAATCTAAAGAGTACTTAAGATTGTGTTTAATACTTAAGTGTTTACTTATTCTTATTAATGTGATTACATTATGTGTAAAAACTCCATTCACATCAAAATAAAGGCAGCATATGCAAAACCCTTAATTATATAAAACTGGATTACAGTTTTTGAGCAATTATCACTAATTACCACACTCAGATAGAATCTTCTTATAAGCTACTTTTCAGTCTTTTTTTCAAGATTTCCTACTGTGATATTTATAATAGATTATTAAGAAAAGTTTTTAAATCAATCTGCTTCTAAGTGTTCGTACTATAAGATAAGTAGTAGGTTCAATGCGAAGAGCTTATGAGAAACACAGTAACTAAAACAAAAGAAATAATTGAGTCGGTGCATAATTAGATTGTGTAATAAACGTCGTACTTCACGAAATTGGATTGTGCATCTTCATTACATCAATAAAATTTTTCGTATTTTAGTCTGGGGATTGCGCGAGGGGTAAATGAAAGAAAATAAATTTAGCAAACTCAACTAATTTTTTTACACTAAACTGTCTGAGACTAATTAAATATTTTTATGTCTCTTTTGTTAGAGGAAACAAAAATAAGTAATAAAAATTTAGTATTTCAGAGAGTTAGAATGAGAATATATAGATAAACTGTTCCAGATCATGACAATTTTAGAACAATTACAGATAATGATAAGAAATTCATTCAGTACTATTAAGTACTAAGGCAATATTAGAAAGAAGGGTATTTATATTTATTTGCTCAAGAATATTATTCAATTTAAGTTAATGTGTCTATGAAGGGACAAAAATAAAAGCAGCACAAGATAATCTGGATACGTAATTTTTTCTTTCCTTTTATACTTTAATAGCCATTACCCACCACTTCTCGGGGTTTTCAACTATGTTCTATGACTAATACAAAGGGGATTTGCTACAAGACCGACTAACTTACAGGGTGTGTAGGGGGTACAGAGACACCTCGGAATCATTTAGAAATGCAGGGTTAAAATGCAGTAGTTGCGATCTATGGTGCAAAGAAGCAGAGAAAAAGAACAGAAACAGTAATACTTTAATGGGACAGAAAGCATTTTATTAAACAATGGTACAACAAAAGATGGTTGAAATTACTGCCAAAACTCCTCTGGCCTAGCAGTAGCATTGCTCGGATTTTTTACGCTTTAGAAGATTCCTGGCATGTCTGCCAGAAGCTACAGATATTCAAGCGAAGAGGGCTTCAACTGAAGGACTGGGCATCTCCTACACCAAAAAGAACCAGTTAATTCGTTCAAGAAGTAGTCCCACGTAATCTTCTGTTCACACTTGTGAAGGTCGTCATATGTGAAGCATGCCTGTTCAGGTAACGTTCCTGGTACAACCACCAAGCGGCCTCCCCCGATGCAATCTGCATCTTTATACATCATCAGCATGTCGGCAGTTCCTCGCTTGAATACGAGTTCATCCTTTTATCTCGAGATACGGATTGCAAATGATATCTTCCAGGAGAATTGGTGTTCACGAAACCTTCCATTCAGTGACTTCTACGGCAAGACTGCCCACAGGAATCTTTCGTAACGTCAGAAATTTCATGCAAAGTTGCTGTCAGATTTGCCTGTCGACTTTGGTCGTAATTTTGAAGACCTGATGTAGTACAACCATTTAATAAAATGTTTTCTGTCTCGTTAATGTGTTACTCTGCTTCTGTTCTTTTTTCCCCCTTCATTGCACCATAGCTCGCAACTACGGCATTTGCGACCCTGCAGTCCTATGTGATTCAGTAACCCCTACACACTCTGCAAATTTGTCGGTCTGGCTACAAATCGCCCTGTGTATTGTTTTTCAGCTATTTTAATCTAAGTAGTCTTATCATTAAGCTTTTAAAACATTGAAAAATATTCCTGTAGATTTCACCTTATGATTTAAAAAGGGCAGGACTTAAATCTTCCGTTTCATCTTTTACGCCTTTGTTACCCACTTAGGAGTCTATTTCGACAAACCCAATTTGCACCAGAATCTAATCAATAAGAAACGTGATTGCTAAATTCATCTCTGTAGGTCGAATAACTCAAAACCGGTATAATGCTTTTTTTTATTTTCAAAGGCTCCGTGAACCAAACAACGACGATTTCGAGAAATCCCACGATTTCGGGAGACGATTCAGGAAAAACAATGCTCCAGTGGCCACAAGAAAGTATAGAGAAAACTTGAGGCGTGAAAGGACAAGCCAGGCGTCTTTACTTTATGTGATAGCTTTTCTGAGAGTTGTACCACATGTTGTCCTACATGTGGACGACCCCTGTTCCACACCATGCCAAAAAGAGGATTTTGAGCCATGATCTATTTAACATGCGTCAGCCACTCTACAGAGCGGATCTTCAATCGCAAAGAGATTCGAGCCAACTACCATAACCACTCGGCTACCACCGCCACACACTAAATTAAAGATTTATCCTGTATCTGTGAAGTTCATAGTATAACTGTCCCAATTATTCCACATGTAAGATTTTTGTTAAAGTTCTGGATTAAAACTGAATATGTAAAAGTTGATCAGGTGTTTAAATTGGGATACTTTCCGACATAACTAAAACAAAATGAAATCACCTCTTTACTTCAAAGGAAAAAAGGGGCACGGTTATTGAAAAAAGGAGAAATGGTTAAATTTTTAAAGTGTGTGTTGAGCGCAAATACACATCTCAATTTTCCTCCCCTGCAAGATTTATCAAAACAAATGAGATAACCATCAAACCGACTAGCTCAAATATAGTTAATGCAAACTTGCAAGGCTTAGAAAGAAGCATAGCTGATTGTTTTCCGAGATTAGCTCTAATGATAGTATGTACAGCTGGATGACGAAATTGTTTTGCTGAGGTCTGAAATATAAACTTTTTCAAAATCTGCTTGAGATCAGCGAAAGCAGCAGTTTAAAACAGAAATACCGTGAAGTAAACCAAGAATAGTTCTGGATGCAGGCGTTTTCAGAAAACAATGCTGTTGGCAAGACTGCAGTGAAAAGACATATGTTTTTTGCTTAACTTATCTCTATGAATCTTCAGCGTAGTTTATACAAAATACAGGTACCGGAATAAACATTCGACCTCAAGAGATTTGAAGGTAAAAACATAACTAATCTTTCAAAAAATAATGATTCAAAATTCTCTTCCAAACTGCTTAATTAATCGCATTAACTAGTTAACTATGATTGACAAGTATACTCGTCATGGAGAAGTAGTAGCATTTTGTGTCGTGACGAGTACACTCATCATGCGTAAAAACTAGTGACCATTGTCTGTTTAAATTGTAATTTTTGAGAAAAACAAAACATATTCTCAAATTTCAAGTATGCTTAGAATTATTTTGAAGCCAGGTCGGAGTAAAAATAAATAAATAAATAATATGAAAAAAAATTAAGATTAACTCATGCGTCGCATTAGGCACCGGCTGAAACGGACCGGCTGGATAAGCTTGCATAATGCATTTTTTTTAAATGCGATGATGTTTTAATACCCTTTTATAAGTTTCACTTGTATGTAACGGAATCTTTGAACTCAATTTTACCCACTTTAAAAGGACATATTAATTTGATATTTTGCTCACTAGATATTTCGATATTTGGCACCCCCTCTCCTAACTACCACACCACACCAACAGGAAGATGTTTGATCTCTCGAGAGATTTAATGTGCATCGCTCCCCTACTAGGCGGGTCTTCAGCGGCATTGGGCTCGAACTTACTACGCGCTGGCCACGAGTCCGTTACCTTCATTACTAAGCTATCGCGGTCACTAATTCACTAGGAATAGAATGGTTTACAAGTAATTGAATATTTCACAAGCATTACTACACAAAAATACAGTAGAACCTGGTATTGTGCAATTCTTTATTATGTGTGATAGTATTTTTTCTGTGCGATCTTTTTTATGCGGTACATGAGTTTCAATGCTTTTTTCGCCCTGTAATGTTTCCTATCAATGTACCAATGGCATGGAGAATATTAGGGCCTCCCTGAAAAGTCAGGTTTTGCTTTTATAAATTGGGTAAATACGTACTTGGCGTTAGCCAGGCTTTAGGCACCATAGAGTCCTAGTCTCACTCTTTGAAGCACAGGTTGCGAGGGTGTACGCTACGCCACTGCAATGTACGTATATACACTTCAAGACACTGAATTCATTTTTTAAACAGTCTCCAGACAATGCACGTTTAGTTGCTTTCTCTCAAGGCCGCAACAGCCGCACTTGATTGAAGACGAAACTTTCAATGACGGTTACATTATCAATAATCTGATAGATCATGTAGGCGGACAAGAAGAACCGGATTCTTTGAGAGCGGATAAAATATATGCAGAGATACAGTTTTCCAACAAATTGTGTGTTGTGTGTCTGTATGCGTGGAAAAAGCATTTTCTTAAAATAGATATTAATTCTGAAAGGAGTACAAAATTTCACACAAAAAAGAGCTTCGATCATGCATATCTGGTTATTGTGACATTTACAAGCAACTGACCTTCGACGCAAAAACTTCTCTTATTTTAATGGTGTAAAAAAATAAATCATTTGAAATTGTATCTTCAAGTGACGAAAGCGATTTTGAACTTATTCATCACAGGATGTAGAACGCTTTGGATTATGTTGAGTAATAGTGAATTATGCAGGCGCATTTGAAAACTTCTGCATGTATACAATGATAATTTAAATATTTTAAAAATGTTTGCATGTGTAATTTAATTATTTATTTTGTTATGCAAGTATACTTTCTCATAAATTTCGTAAATAATTGGCGTATTTTCTTAGTGCGACTTTTTTTATGCGGTCCGTCTCCAACGCCTAAAAAAAAATTCTGCAGTATTTCGACGAAGTTGTTTGTTACATGTAAGAATTTATGAAATTTTCGAATATTTTTTGTGCGTTTTTTATGCGGTCTCTATCTACTGCTGCACAAAAAAAAATTTTACTGTATTTCACATAAGATTGTTTTACAAGAGTTATTTATATTCTGCCCAAAATAATTGCATTGAGTGTTGCCACAAGACCACTTCTAAATGGAAGTGACTTGCCACAACAGGACTGCATAATGGCTTTTAAGATTGAACGATATTAAAACTATTTTATATATGTATATTCTAATTCAACTGACATTAAATATCAAAAAAGTATTCATTTTTACGCAATTTCAAAATCACAGTTCCAAACGTAGTTAGTCACCTTAAAAGTGATTTAAAATCACCAAAGACTGTTGTCAATAGTTCTCGTTATTACTTCTAATATAATGCTAATTCAAACCAACCACATAATTTGGTATAATTTTTACGGATATATTTCAATATTAATCAATAAATGTAAAACAGAATCACATACGGTTATTCTCTCTCGTCTTACTTTAGGTTATTTTTTTTACTGTTTTTATGAAGTGTTTGATATGTTTTTCAGAACATGAAATAAGTAATTCTGAACATAAAACGCATTTTTTTAACAGACACACCTTAAAAAAATTATGAAATTTCCAAAACAAATTTTTTTGTTTTCAGTTAAAGAAAATTCATCCTACTTAAAAAAAAATAGGAAAAAACTATTTAAAATGAAGGACAAGTTTATTTATTCTTGAAAGTTGAAATACCCGCTCGAAAATTCTGATCAATAATTAAGTTTCTATCTCGTATAATTAACTTAATTTACATATTTATAAAACTTTTATTAGACAAAAAATTGTACGAAATTACTTTATCATAAAAATAAGTTCAGCCTGCAGGAAATTAATTATCATATATTTTTTAAAAAATTTTCTCTTAAATATTTTTTTACTGCCCATAATATTTAGTTTACAGAGTCGCGATTTTTTAATTATGCTTATGATAAAATTAATGAGTGTAGAAAATCTATAGAAAAGTAAGATTAATTTTACTTTACATAATTAATTCATAAAACTAGCAAAACAACTTCAAATAACATGTATATAAAATTATATATTCCCATAGCAAACAATTAAATTTAACTATTAAACTAATTTTTTAAAAAATTCACTATTTTACTTCTTGCCTATCATTTTCTTCTAAAACAGTTTTAAAAAATTATTTGTACATTTTTGCATAATCACACTTATCCTTGTAATCGAATATTCACCAATTTTATAGTTCTCTCTGAAAATTCCTTTAAAATCAAATAATACTTAAAAATTATAGATTCTTACTCTAGACAATATTTATATTATTCAATAATTAATAGTATGTAATTAATCTTAAATAAATAGTTCTTGACGAAATATCAACTTGTAACAATTAGTAATCTTTTACATTTGTTGCATCAAATGTCATTTTGAAACAATAGAGAGTACTTGACATGTAATAAATTATATATATTAATTAGAGAGGCTATTTCTAACACATTTATTAGCCATGCCGTTTTAAATGCTTCAAAATGTAAATCAGTATCGTACTGTGTATCATAATTGGTTGAACGAAGAATACATCAGATGTATTATTTTTTTTCTAAGAACAAGATAACAAATTTTATGTATAGTAGATATAATTTTTTTTTTTTGTTATTCATTTCAACTAACATTAACGATGTTGGAAATAAAGTTACGAATTACGAAAATTTCATCACGAATCACTTTGATCTGGTTCAACCAATTAATGGTGATTGGCGAGTATACTCGTAATGGAGAAGTTGGATTTTGTTTCAAGACGAATATACTCGTCATGCTTAAAAAGTAGTGATCATTGGCTATTTAAATTGTATTTTTTGAGAAAACAAAACATATTCTCAAATTTCAAGATGTTTAAAATATTTTGAACCTAGGCCGGAGTAAAACCAGTAAATAAAAACATGAAAAATTTAAGATGAATACCCGAATGTGTGCACCGAATGAAACAGAGTATAAGTTCACATAACGAATTTATTTATGCACGCGATGATAATGTTTTTTCAGATGCGAAAGTAAAAGAGGCAAAATCAAAAGCAGGAAAATTGATTTATAATAGTGATCTTACAAGTAAAGTCAGCGAAGGAACAAATGCGTGATGTCAAACAGACGCTAAATCTATTGGCCTGGTCAGGCACTAAACCTATTATTGGCCAGGCGCTAAAGCTGTTGGCCCGAACAGAGGCGTAAATACCAACTGTTTGATGTTACAACCATGCGCTGACATTAGAGCAATGGTCCATTGCCGTGCTGTCTAAAAAAGTTTTTTAAGGGGGGGGGGAGGCAAGAATGCTTTTTGGTAAGAGGACTGGGATGAACCCTGCAGCAACTACTCCAGAACTTCCATAGTGTCACGACAGGTAAAAAGTACCGGGTGGCCCAGCGGGTAATGTTTGAAACAAATGAAAAAATAAAAGCAAATAAGAGACATGGAAGAATTTAATGACGTTTATTGAATGGACATATTGGGCAATTAATGATAAAGAGGTTCGAAGTGCCTGCCATCTTTAACAAGGACAGCAGTTAGACGGTTCTGGATCTATTGGACTTTGTTTCAAACATTACCTGCTGGGCCACCCGGTATTTTGTCTGTAAAGAAGGAAGTAAATCAGTTTTTGTTTAGGTCTCTCAGTCAGGGAATTTTGACGGTCATTAAAATTCATAGATATCCATAAAAACTTTGATCGAAAGGCCCGTCGGCCTTATGAACCCACGGCCAAGCTGAATAAGAATTTCTAAAATTGTAAAATTATCTTTTACGTTCTCATAACCCCCTTCCCCAAAGTGAATCTTCAGAAAACGCATTTTTAGTGGAACTTTGCTCATCAAAACAAGCATGCTTGTCAAGTTTTTAAGTCTAAATCTAATAAATTAAAAGCGAAATTTTGTTTAATTAATACGCCCCGTAACCCCTTTTGAGAGTTGTGTAATTTCCGTATCACACGCTCTTAGCAGACTTCTATTTAACCAAAGAGAGAAATGTACGTATCAAATTTCCTTATTATAGATCATTCAACAAAAGAAGCATGCTTACCAAATTTCAAGTTTGTAGGTCTAATAGTTCAAACACGGAAACGTTTATCTATAACGCCCCTTAAGCTTTTGCAACGCAACTTGAGTTTTGATTTTTGCAAAATCCCTTCATAGTGGGTCTCTACTCCATAAAAAGAACATGCCCAACAAATTTCAAACCTGCAGGTCTAATAGTTCTGGAGATATCGTGATGAGCGAGGGAGTCGCTTTTATCCTATATATAGAGATTGAAAATACCTCTTTATAACCGGCGTTTCTCAAACTGTGGGGCCCTTGGGGCGTGAGCATATTGAAAAGTCAAGAGCAAAAGATTATTTTTTAAAAAACTATTAATTTACTGAAAGTAAACAAACAAAACGCATTCTGACATAATAAAAAGTAAAATACACATTTACACTGATATATTACACTTATAAATGTATCAGTATGCACAATGTATTTTATAATTAATATAACAATACTAAGTTAAGAACAAGTTTAATTATTACCAGTGACCCCTTAGGATTCCCATATATAAATTTATATTCAAAAATTAACACTTAGCTTGATAATTTATATGATTTATAATTAGTCCCTTAAATGCCGATTAAAAGTTACGCGATTCGCTTCCCAATGCCAAACGTTTCTCAAGTAGACGCGCGTATGTGATATAATGGGGGTGGAGGAATAAAGAAGTAAATAACCTGAAATAAGTAAATCCTTCGCAAACATATTGACAATGTCCTTTTATTGCATGCTAAAACCTTCGGAATAATTTTTTGGATAACAGCGCACAGAAAAAATCGTACTTCGGAGAGACGTATATATACGTCCGGAGAAATTAACACTTTGGGTGAGTGAGACATTTATATACGCCGGTGTCACTTCAGATGTTAAAGTCGTATCGTAGTTTTAGTGCTTTTAAGTATTTTTTTAAAATTTAATACATTATTATTGTATGAGGGAGCGCGATGAAAATTATGAGTGAACATTGGGTCACGATTATTGAAATTTTGAGAAGCACTGTCTTATAACCATTTTGTGTCCGATTTAATGGCTTCATATTATGTTTGGATTCCTACGGGAACGTCAACGTTCAACGAGATCTCTATCTCAACTAACTCAAGAAGGAGATACCACGATAATTATTACTTTCTATAACACTAATTCAATATTTTCAAATGCGTACACAAGGGTGAGGGATGAGTCTCCCTTACCCCTCATAGACAAAACAGAATTTTAATTTTTCCATAGAGATTACCCCTCGGCGCTTTCATCTACAAGTGTTTTTAGAATATAATCCCCCCCATAAGAGGTATGTGTCACTGATCCCTTTAACATTATCAAATTAGTCATAAACTAAACTCAGTGGTGCAACAGCCCATGAAGGTCAAGGCCAACTGTTCCCATCTCAGTATTCGTGACATTGGATTCTTAAGTGCATGAGCAGATGTTCCGGTCATTAGTCAATTTGATGCGAAATCACCAGTGTTCAGTCACCAAGAAAGCTTGGTACTCATTTATCGACTCACTGAAGGGATGAAAGGCTGAGTCAACATTGCCCAGCTCGAGGATAGAACCTCGGACTTGTGGTGTGGAAGCGAGATACGCTACCACTCGGCCACATGAAACCAGTCACCGTGTAATAACTTGAATCAGCTTATCAAAACAATTTTTTACATGGAAAATTAACTTGAATATTTTCACAATTGTTCCGAGATTGGGATCACAGTCTCTTACAGTAAAGTTCAGCTCATCTGAAACATCCACCTTATCATGAGAATCACATGAAGTCGACACCTTTTTATCGGTAATAGGGGTCACAGTCCTTCGGCTTCGCAGTTCGACTTTAATCGTGGCTGCAAACGCAGTGGGCTTCTCGCTGTATATCGCTAGAGAGGCCTCTGAACGGTTCTCTCTCGCAAATTCTCACGCCATACCTTTTAAAGCCTAGGTTGCTCCTGGTTCTTCTTTTCGGCTCTCCTTTATCCCTTGTCCATCGGCTTCTCAACGCGTGGGAAACTTCCGACGCATAATGTGGACTGTCCTCCTCCAGACACGCTGTCGTCCGGGATGCGGGAGAAACGGAATTTCCCCACAGGTCAGGGAATATGTTCTTTTTCTGATTCTAAGGAATGGTCTTGGGAACAGGGGTCAGAATTCTTGACCACCCATTTAGGCCACTTTTTCCCAGCAATTAAGGAAAGGAAGCGGGCACATCGCAACAGCAATTAGAAAAAGTAAGATATGACTTAAACATTTTCAGAAAGAAAGCTTCATTTGAGTATAATTCATTTTTGATATTATCTTATTTAAGTGCTCGAGTGATGTACGTTATTAATGAAGAATGAGAACTATTTTGAAATTACTAGCGTATGTTTCGGAAATGTATGTAGATTAGTTTTTTTTTCTCTTTTCATGTCATTTGAAGGCTAAAAGCTTGACCGAATCACGAAATAAATCTTATCTGCCAATAATGCACCATTTATAACTCAGTGTGTGAAATAATGCATACTAGAGCAGTTTTAACAAATCTTAATAGCTGAATACAATGAAAAAAAAAAAAGGTTAAAAGTAGTCGATAAATTAGCAAAAGAAAAAAATTAAAAGCCTAAGACAAACATTCTGTGATACATTTGTCATGAGCCATTACCACAGCTGACTGACCGATAAAATCATGGATCCGTTAGTCCATGACTAGCTTAGAGGACGTCTACCTTGCACGTAATCGATACTGTGATCTCCAAATGCTTATTCAGACTTTCTGAAAATATACGATTTAAAGAGAGCTCCATCCTCATGTTAACAGAATTCGTGTCTTTTTTAATTTTACATAAAATTAAGATATATATGAAATGCTGTTCAAATATACGGTCGAGAAATTAGATTAAATGGAATGGTTTCAATATTTTTACCCTGTCAAGAAGAAAACTGTTTTAAAACATATATATATATATATATTATTTAATATTTATATATTGATTCTCGACAGTTGGCGTTGAAATATAGGGATAAAATCCAAGGTAAATTACTTTAAAAGGAAAAATAAATTACAACAATAAAAAGAAAATTTTAAATAGTACTTTATTAATATTTTTTAACAGATGTATGTTGAGTTTCGACATAAAAAGTAGAAAATATTCCATTCCCATTAAAAATAAAAGTTGACAAACATTGCTCCTTAAAAATAGTTTTCTCAAAATCTTCAACTTACGTTGTTCAAGTTTCCAAGCTAACGAACAACACAGATACGGACCTTTCATTCTTCATTTCACCAGTTTGAATTATGTGCCCAAAATATATCATAGTATTAAAATATCTTTTGAAGTTTCCGATTGATATAAAGTGAAACTTATACACTTAAAAAAATTATCCATAGATTGATGTATTATTCTAATTTGTAAATTAACAGGAATATAAAAAGGTTATTACTTATTCTATATTATAATTATAAAGGTTGCCGACATGTTAGTGTCAAAAACTTTAAACTATTACTTCTCCTTAATTCGGCTTTCATCCAGGCATCTTTTGGGAATGAACAGTATTGAATTATCATCATTTTATATATGAGTATATATTTAATATTTTTTTCCATTCCGGAATCGTACAATCCATTAATTACATGAATTGGTGAACAATATTATAGTAATTTGAAATTAGGATATTATTGGAAGAAACATAAAAAGCTGTTGGTGCTGTAAATCATACACTTCAAGATTTGAAATTGTACGATTAAATGCATTACAAAGATATACATTGCTAAGATTCTTTTGTGAGTGTATCATTAAATCCTTAATTATTGGTAAAAAAGAAAGAAAAAAAACAGAAATCTCTGAAGAAACCTGACATTTAAGCGCGATTTGTACTTTGAAGACAAAACAAAATTTTACAAAAACATTTATCTCGCGTACCACGCCAGGTGTTTTTGCTAGTTAGGAATTAAATCATAAAATTAAGCATATTTTTTTTGCACAGAAAGCTATATTCAAAACTGAATGACTACCAGGTGAATTGTGCTGATTTAGAAATAAATTAAAACAAACATGCATGCATCGCAATGATAATAAGTCTTGAGTTTCAAAAAAAAAATTATTCCTTCCAAACGCAAACAAAAAAAAATTCAATTTTCAGAAGCATTCAAACATCTCAACTCTAAAACTGCGTTAACAAAAAAGATAATACACTCCCTTGTGGATATTGAATACATTTCCTCCGAAAACACGACCGGGGTACCCCTTTTTATTACTTTTATCGTGGTGTGTGGCTGCTGCAATAAAATAACACAACGATTCGTCTTATTTTGCTCTGCGGAAAGATGCGAAATGCAAAGGCGACAAAGAACATGTTTGCTGGTATCTCTCGGATGGCTTCTGAGAATTTTTTTCCCCCTCCACTTTCTGGCACAGGCAATATTCTTTCAAATCGATCCCTCTTCACTTTTATTTATTTTTTTTCACATCTGGAATCACATTCTTAAGCCTTTCGCGCATGATTTCATGCTTTATCTTCATGGAAAAGAAGACGCCTTTCATCGCTCGGCGTTTCCATAACCCTGAATCGTTCTTGGGAGCGTTACGATTTCGCTGAATGGATGGTGGCTGGGAAGGTTAAGAGCTCGAATCATTTGACGATATTGGGAATTTATAGTCTCCACACCACTTTCCCTGGAAATGTTTTTTGGAATGAATCTTTCGTGGAATGTAAGTTGAAATACATGGTTCAATAACCTTATTTGGAAGGCTTTTAAACGCTAACGCTCAAAAATCGAAAGTTTTGAGCAAACATGGAAGTGTTGCGCAAACGATGTTTTGTTCGATTTTTGTGAATAATATCTTAAAAGCATGTTTAACCTCTTCAGGACGGTGCGCCTTTGTATAAGACACTCCCTAGGGACGGGGTGAATGCAGAAGGACTTGCACTTAGGGGTTGTAATACCGGGATACCGAATACCGGTATTTGTGCAATTTTGTAATGCCGGTATTCACAAGCACAAAAACCGGTTTTTCGTTATTTACTAGAAATTTTTCAAATTGTCTCCAATATATGTTCAGAGATCGCCAACCTAGCAATATAGTACACGTTTTTGTATTTATGTCTCCCTAACGGGCGAAATTAATTAGATTGTAAATATAAAGTTGCATAGTACAATCAAGAGAAGAGATAAAATATGTAAATCATCCAAAGAGGCGAATCAAAACTATCCTATTACAGTTCAGAGCGATACTGCACACGAGCAGGATTCGTAGTCTGATATTCGTATCTGTAAAAACAAGGTAGTAGTTGTGAAGAAAGTGCGCAATATTTCGATATTTTTTAAATTGGGAAGTTTGTTATTCACATTGTAATTGCATATTATGCTTGTATTTACATATCCGCATGATTTTATAAATGAAAATGAAAAAGAAGAATAGAGACTAACCAATTCAAATTTGATCAAGTTTATAGCAAATTTTCTCAAATTTTTACTTTACAAACCTCATTCACATTCAGAAGAATTCTGTACAGTTATCGAAGATGATGATGACACTAATGTCGATAATGAAAGAATTGCCTCTTGAACAAAAACTAGAATTAGCGATAACTAAAAAAATTTCAACAAACCAACAATACAGAAATCATACTATATCCAAAATCATCCGAAGAGAAATCGATTTATTTGAATATGAGAGATTTAGAGGTAAATACTTGAAAAAGTATACCGGGTACTGCTAACAATACCATCGATTAGCGTAAATGCCGAAAGAGCGTTTTCGATAGCCGGTAATTTTTTACACGTTATGTTTCAAGCTTAATGACAGTATTATTAATGCATTATGTTTTTTAAGATCACATTTCAAAAATTTGTAATAGTACAACAGACAGAATAGTGATATTTACACTTTTCTTGTGATTAAATAAGATGTTCCTCTTTAGTTTTTTGTAATTTTTTATATTGTGTTATATTTTAAAAATAACAAATTAATTTTTTGTGATATTTACACTCTTTAATAATACTGGCAAATAAAACAAAGAAACACCTGTATTTTTTTCTTTTCCTAAAATTTCTACTACCGATATTAAAACCGGTATTCAGGTCTAAGAAATACCGAATACCAGTATTGAACTTTTGGTCCGATATTGCAATCCCTACTTGCACTACAGAACTAGGGCGTTTACGACGCTAAGCCTAACTTAAGATGAAAAAGCATAAATAATAAAATTTCAGTCCTAACGTCGTAATTTTTAATACGTTTTTAGAATAGTACATGAATTGTCAGTTACAATAAAACTACAATGTAATAACGTTTTTCCTTTAATTTATATGAAATTATATTAAAAAATATCACTTACCTTAGGAAACAAATTTCGTAAGCGCTATTCAATTTTTTCCAAAATTTCCATTGACAAAACATATTAAAAAAACTTTCATATTAATAAAAAAAATTGTGAGAAAGATTATTTATAAAAAATAGCAAAATTAAAATGAAGACTGTGTGTGGAAAATATTTCGAAGCACGGAGAATGTCTAAGTCCTACAATGCATGATTTGCACGCATAAAATGTTTGTTCCCCTTTTTTTATTTACACACAGTTTGTGACTGTGCACTTTGGCTTTTTTTCACCAATTTTATTCATATTTAAGGGTAGGTAAATGCCCTTAAAACAATCAAATAATAATCTGAACTCAAGGTTTTTCAATTAAGAAAAGTACGTGAAATATATCCGAAAGCAACAAAAACTATAACAGAACAATCCCTAAAACACTCCACACTGTAGAGACAAAGAAAATAAAAAAGAAAACATTAGGAGAGTTATTAGAAACGCGAATGTTTTATATCAAGTGGAAATTTTACGAGCCGACCTCTGTTTGCTTACATTTCGATTATCCACTCCCCCGCCACAGCCTAATGAATAAAATACCAAATCTAGGCAGAATATAAGTAAGCTGAAGATCAGGTTACTCAAATTACGTTTAGGTTCAATATAATGAACATAGAATGCCCTCTAGCGGTCCTGGAAAATTGTTCCAGATGAAAATGCACATATGCACCACCTGGCCCCTGAGCAAGTTTTTCTCAAATACATATGTGCATCGTCCGGCAAGATTAGATGTTTTTGTGCTGTGTATTTGTAGGGATGGACGGAGAAAGTAGCTTAGATAAGCAAAATTGGCTTGTCACAGGCTATTCTTAAAGTATTTCAAAGAAAAGTTAGCCTCCTTTCTATGAAACACATGTAAAACCACTTTCACACTCCTCTTAACTCTCATCTGCGGGGCTGGCGTTTTCCGAATATTGTTCATTTTCGGAAGGAAAATTTTTTGTGTTGAGCGATTTTCGTTTCATATTAAGAGAAAAAATAAATAAAATACACAGTAGTTTGTCGGGACCGTTGTATTGTTTCGTCTAAAACGTTTTCGTGTTAAACGTATTGTACTGTACTTAAATTGATAGCAGAGCATAACTGATAGTCATAAGAAAAAGTTTATTCCCGAAAGAGCAATCAAAAGGGTCTATTACGGAGGGTCTTTTTCGGAAACAGAGTTGCCGAAACATTTCTTTTAATTTCCGCTGCGAGGAAAACGGAGTGGTCTTGAGCTTCCGCATGCGTTAAGCATTACTTGACAGCAGAAATCTCTCGTGGCCGTAATAAGTGTTGTGAATGTATGCCCAGCATTATCGAATCATGGGTTTGAGTCCTGATGCCTCAGAAGACCCTCCATGTAGAGGGGCTGATGTCTCAAAATAGGTCGTGGCTCAAAGTCATCCCACTGGCATGGTCTGGAGTTCCGGAACAGCTCAGGTGGAGTGTTCGCCCTTTGTCCGTGGTTCAAATTTACGAGGTCCATCGCAAACATCCCTCGCGTTGTTTCAAAGTGCGACGTAAAAATTAAAATCAATCATAGCAGAAGTTTTAATCCCCTAATGTTTTGAAAAGGCTAGGGAAAAAACCCAAACCCAATTAGAGGAAAAGAGAGTAAAGATCTTCACGAAATTAATAAAGGATGAACATCACAGCTGTATAAGTTTGCCCTGCTTGAAACGCTAGAAGTGGTGAGTGAGTGAGCGCTTATTAACGTCACACTTAAAGCAACGCTAGAGCTATTGGCGACGAACCTTCTAAATTTGATCCTTGGTGGAAGGACGATGGCGACGCATGTGTCATCATTTCACTCTCCTAACATCTGCACCATGTCAGCGTGAGTCATGATAAATTTAACTTGCATCAACCCTCTTCATGAAGGGTCTTTATTAGCAGCAGGAACCAAATCTGTGACTCAACAAGGTCGGCCACGAACTCGTGTGCATGACCACTTTGTTACTGGGCCACAACAAGCGTGATAAATATTTTACTAATTTGGCTTTCAACTGAATTTTAAGAAATGCCAGTTTCTTAAGGTGAGAATATAATTCTTAAAGTATATTATAGATCAGGGATGGCGAACTAGTGTTACGCGTGCCATTGATGGGACGCGACACAATATTTTTGGTACGCTAGTGATCAAAATGGTTTGCATTTTATTTCAAAATTCCTGAGTTTACTATGAATTATTACAAACAAACACGAGTAACCGGTCGCAGAGCGGCAGAGAGCACACTCTTGTTATTGTCTTGCCTTAGTTAAGTCGTAGTTTTGCTTATGATGTAAAGTTTATCCACGCATAGCATAGTTAATTTCATTGATGCAATTGTATTTTAAAGTTTATCTGCGTTATATGTATAATTTTTAATTGTTATTTAACATGGCTAGTTCAGCAAAAGAACACAAAATGCAAGATAGTAAGTGTAACAGATAATTTCAAATTTGGTGAACTGAGAAACTTGGCATTATTAGTAAAGGTGACAAAGAGGTGAGTGTTTTATGATCTGGAATAGTAGTATGCAAAACATCGTCGGTAAAACGGTATTTTGAAACAAATCTCAAACCCTCTTGTCAAAAAAAGTGAACCAAGTAAAAGAAATTAGCTACTTAGAAACTGTTTGGCAGATAACTTGAATTCAGCATATATTCTACAAATAGTAACCTCTTACAATCCTAATATGCGTTATTTGTCATCCAATCTGCAACAACTCTAATGTTACTTTAATTTGAATTATACGCATAACTAAAACATTTATAGTTTTTCAATGAAAAAGGCATATTTCCGTAGTAAACAGAGTTTTGTGTTATTATTTATTATTATTTTCCCAATAATCCCTAGTCAAAATTATTTGACGGCCCGTCTATACCTCATTAAGATCTCTTTTAGAAAAAATGGCATGTTGATCCATAAAGGTTCGCCAACCCTGTTATAGATAATGCTATTATCCACATCCTTCCTCAAATAAATTTTAAGCTACGCAAAATTTCTCAGAACCAAAAACAGTTAAGCAGTTTCAGAATTTTCTTGGAAAAGTTTCGTGAAGTGCATTAAGAGATTGCCAGAACCATTAACTTAATCAAACTAGCGTACCTGATTGTTTTCAAAGTCCTTATAATTCTGAATGCAGGAATGTGTCAGATTTAAACCATTTTGTTCTTAATTCTCAAATGTTGTTATCAAATAGAACAAAGTGACAATATCCGTCAATCCTGAATCGACAGCTCAGAAATCAAAAATGGTTTCAATCGTAAAATGCAATGCATAAAAAAAATCAAGAATTATACAGGGTGGTCCCAAATTCATGGTACAAACTTTAAGTGTAGATACAAGATATGGTAACAATGATTTATTGTTTAGGAATGTATGAGCTCAAGTGACGTGGTGAGGCGCAAACAGAGGAAATAAAAAAAAATGGAGTTATCGGTTGGCGAATGTTATCTGGGTTATGTGCATGCGGTTAAGAATGGAGGGATGTTCCGATCACCATTCGTAACCGCAAGCAATTTCAGCATGATGGGGCGCCGGCCCATGAGCCCTTATCTTAATGCCACGTTTGGGGTGCGATGGATTGGGCGTAGTGGACAAGTCCCTTGGCTACCCCAATCTCCCGATTTATCAAGCCTCGATTACTTTTTATTGGGACATTTGAAGTATCTCGTTTATGTGACTCCACTTGTCTCAGATGAGGATTTCATTACTCGAATATCTGAAGCTGCTACACGTGTGCGTGAAATACCTGACATCTTGAATGTGTACGTCAATCGCTCCACCGATGCTGTCAAGTTCGTATAGCTACTGGTGGATAAAATTTTGAGCAGTTATTGTAAACATTATACTTGTCAACAACGCTTTCAATAAACACTTTGACTTTCCTTTCGTCTCTTATTTTTTGTGTTTGTGCCTTAAGGCCTCACTTGCGCCCATATATTCCCATAGAATAAATTATTGTTACAATGTCCTGAACCTACCCTTAAAGTTTGTACCATGAATTCGGGACCACCCTGTATAGATGCACCTGAGAGATTTTATGTAAATAAAAATATACTTAATATAGGTCGATAGCCTTTAATTATTTAGGGCCAGGAGTGGGCAAACAGCGGCCCAACAAAACAGTACCGAATGCATATATAACTCGCCCGTCGCGAAGCTGTTTTAAAATAGAGAAAGAGAGAGAGAGAAAATTATATAAAGTCACACCATAAAGCTGCATGATTTTTATTAACGACGAATTAAATAATTCTGAACCACGGTCACGTGACTAAGACGACACCAGAGCTGCACCCCTCCCCTCTTCTAACTTCCAAACTACACCAACGAGAGAACGTTTGAGCCTCGAGAAATTTAACGTGCAACGGCTCCCATTGCAGGGACGGCTCCCATTCTTCTGCGGTACTGGGCTTGAGCTCATGACATGTCAGGCACGTATCATCGACCTTGATCACTAGGCTACCGTGGCCACTCAAATCACCGGGATATTTCCATTCTGAACACTTAAAAGGGGAATGAACGATATATTATTAATAATATATGTAAATAGCTTTATTCATATATAAAATAAAGAAGTGGATAGTGATGACGTTCAAGAACTGCTAGATTCCCACATTCAGGAGCTGTCAAATTGATTACCTTTTATAAAAACATAAGCAAGAGCAAATTATTGGAAAACTTGAGTCTTTAGACCTAGTTCAATCAGAAGATCGAATAATGGTTGGGAATTTAACAAAAAGCCTCAGTTCAATTGAAAAAGAAAAAAAAAGTTTAGAAATTATAGACTCCAACAAAAAGCGCGTCTTTTCGACTAACAAGAAATAAAAATTTATTAGCATTATAAAAAAAAGTTTTGCGGGTGCAAAAAAAAATAAAAATTGTTTGAGCCGGCAGACTATTTTGTTAGATTTTATAAAACCTTCTACATCAAAATAACTTCGGTTTGCGATTTTGTATGTGTGTTATCTAAGATTTCGTTCAACTTTTTTTTTCTAACTTATTATTTTCTTTCGTCTCGTCCCTAAATAAAAATAATTTATATGGATTTATACGTGACATATTACCCCGACTTACGAGGTTATTACTCATTCTCACCTATCGCGTAAGTTCGGGGTATTACTGTACTTACAAAGATATCAGTTTCTCAGTAGGGACGAACCGCTGATTATTATCTAGTCTCAAATGAGATAGAGGAAAATACTCTGTTTGATGTCATGCTACCAAACAGTAGAGAAATGTTCTTCCTAAAGGACTTCTGGGGGCCCGTTGTTGCCTCTCCCGCTGAACTGACGTATTCTGAGCTCTTACGGCTTCTCTTGGAAAGTTATTTCACGCTACAAATGCTAATTCCATTGATCCGAAAATTATTTAAAAATTGAAGAAAAAGATCCAAGTCTTACAATTCGTTTTAATTCCAAATTACTTAATCAAAAAAGTATATATTCAAAGATTTAGGTACAACATGCCATATTTTTTCCGTAGAAGATACAGTTCGTAGACTTCTTGTTAGTTGAACAGAGCACCGAACCCTCATGGGCTTCAATCTCAGATAATTCTTATTGAAATAAATACTGCTGCGTGTGTATGGTGTTATAAAATAATAATACTGGAGTCCTAGAACTTGTATTTTCCCTGGATTTATTGGTAACAAAACTTGCAACGATAAACTTAACAATCTTTAACAAATTAAATCAATTTACAATTAGACGGAAATAATAAAGACAATAAATTCTAATATTCGAGATAAAATCCTAGTAAAAAACGGCACCTGGTACGCCGAAGCCAAGAACAATATTAATATTTAAAATATACGAATAAACAACAGCACATCTCGTTATGCCGAAGCCCAGTTCAAGATCAAGACTGAGGCAGAGTCCCTTACATATGGTTTCTGTCAAGATATAGACCACGTGGGCCTGAGCGGGGTTTCAACTACGCTCCACCCACTCAGACCACCTGGTCCATAGTTCACAACACTTATTGTTTGCGGACAAACAATAAGAACTATTGGATGTTTCTAATGGCGGACAAATCCCTATTGTACAAACTGTATAAGTGTTCATTGTAACTCAAATGCAAACAATTATACAACTTAAATTGTAAAACTGTATATAATTTATACGCATTATCTTGTTCTGTTTTTTTCTTCCAATAAATTGTAAGGAGGAAAAAAATAAATTCCAATTCTTCATCTTGGCATTTTAATTTGTACTTCAATTTAGTGTCTCTTCAAAAACAATGCTCTTAATCACTTTTTCCTCTAAATTGCTCTACATTTTTATTCCGTCTTTGCTTCTGCACCTTGACAGAGCCTTGTGTAAATATATTTTCCTTCGATATTGCACATAAACCGACTTTTTCAAAACTCTGACCCTGTGATTTATTAACAGTCATGGCAAATACCAATCTTACAGGGAATTGTGCACGTTTAAGTACGAATGGCATATACAAGTCCTCTCCAGTGTCAGTGTAACCTTTGGTATACAGACAATTTCGCCTTGCTTAGCTAGATAAAAAATTTCACGCTGTAGTATATTATTTTAAATACCTTTCACTACCAATCTTGTGCCATTACACAGTCCATCAGTAATACATAGTAGCAAGACGATATAGCCTGTTTTCAAATTCAGTTTAGCTGGTGCATTCCCAATGGAGTCAGTGATGATAGACTATCATCACATAGACCACATCACTATAGACCATCATCAAAAATGTAAATTTGTCCAAACCGTATTTTGTTCCATTCTGTTGTAAAGATATAGTTGCTTTTATTAACTAACCTTATGTATAAATAAATTTATTACAGCATCAAGAAATACTTTATATGGAAAGAGATGCATCTGTTAATATAAGATTACAAAAATTTCTAAGACTCTCAGCAGAATGTTTTCGTTGACCAATCAGAGGCCAGAATTCATCGAATTTAATATAATTAAAATCGAATTAAGTAATTGAAAATAACTTTATTGTTTTTTTCAAAGGATAGAAAGAAAGTATTTTTTTTTTAATTCAATTATTTCGAAAAATATATATTTTGCTTTTTTTATTATTATTATTTTGGTTTGAAAACATTAAATAAAATCGCAAAATGATTATTTTCTTCGAATAAATGCAAATACTTTTTTTTCTGAAAAACGTTTAGAACTCGCAGGATTTTGTGCCTTTCTTTTTTCATTTGGATTTATGAATCACTAAAATTCGCTAAATCTTTTAGTTGCCCTTTATATTTTAAGCTCAAATGATCCTTTCAATTCTCAGTGCGCTTTCAAAAAAAAAAAAAAAAGAGCGTAAAAGGGAGTGACTTAATATTATATAATAGTTGCAAGAAAAAACTATTTACATATCGTGAATGGCAACTCCTTGTGAATAAGAATAAAATCTAATTTCAAAAGTAAAACCCCATAGAATAAATGAATACGCTCAAAAACGGTTATTTATGGTTTCCTAGAATGTTTTTTCACTTTTTTTCCTTCGAAGAACACAGATTGATTATGAAAAAAATATAAATCTCGATTTATCGAAATCAGTTTAACTGAACAGCTCAGAGAAAATTCATATGCGTCCTCTTCTGCTAATAAAAAGTACAATTTTATAAGCCACATTGAATTGTTTTCCAATAATGTCAATCTGTCAGTCAAGTCATCCACTTCTTTATTGAACCGAGAATTTCAAGTGAAGTCCAGCGAAGTTCTACGCATTTTTCACGGATTTTGAGTTTGATTTTATAGTGGCAGCTGACAACTTATATCTTGAGTGGAACTAGATGGTGTGCTAACCGTCAAAAATTTTTAAAATATCCTACCATATATAAAATGGAAAGCCAGAGTGAAGCAGTTTTATACTAAAAAACGAGTGCCACCGTAATTTTCAGTGATCTGTGAATATTATTTAAAATAAATATAATAATTTTATAAATGATAATTGATGTAAAATTATTATTACAATGAGAAACGAATACAATGAAATATGAAATGAAATGAAGTTATTGGAATGTAGCATTGAAGCCATAGATACATATATTTTCTGACATTTTAGAGATATTCTTAAGGACTTCAGAAAATAACATTTAATTATTTATCAATTTTAAAACCTTTTAATTTCCTAAGGAGGGATAATAAAGGATAAGGATGATAAAAAAAAAAACATGGAAAATAATTTTGGTAAAGAATGCTTAAAATGTACAATAAGTTAATAATCATCACATTATTATTCTAAAAGCAAACAATTATCAATGTAAGAATCTTTTTGACTAAAGCAACTTCATCTTAAAACTATGTGAAAGCTATAAGTAACGGAACTAAATATGTTGAAACATGGTCAAGCTACGAGGACGATACCTCGCAACTAAAGTCTCCATCTTTTAATATTTATACTACTCTATGGGAAAATTTCTGAGACAAAACTTATTTTACACGAAGCCCATTATTCCACAAACTAATCAATTAACCGACTTAAAAATTGTCAGTAAACTTGAGACTTGAATCATTGCCGTTTATCATATTTGTAAGTTTCTGAAAACAAGTATGGAATGTAGGTTTGGTCTGCAAGATGACAAAATAATCTTTTCCCTTCCTACTATTAGTTAACACTCTCTCTCTATATATATATGTACATATGTACGTATCTTTTTCTCAAACTTTCAATCCTTAATAAAATACTTTTTTATACATCCATTCAAGTTCAAATACATTTTTTTTAAACTTGTAGGGGATGACACTCGATGTTTTTTCAAATATTAATTTATTAATTAAATTTTTTTAATTTTAAATTTATTCTGTGTTACTTCTGATGAAGTTAGAACTAGATGCAACAGATGGCGCCAGTAGGTTTTCTAACAAACTTTTCCTTGGCTTCAAATACTTATTTTGTTATTCATGCACTCAAGTTCAAATACATTTTCTTTAACTTGTAGGGGATAACACTTGATGTTTTTTTCAGTTTTTTCAAATATTAATTTATTATAATGAAATTTTATTAACTAAAATAAAATTTCTTTGTTGACCTAAGTAGGATTTGACTTAATTTTACATTACTTGTTATAAATTAATTTATATGCTTTGTATGCTCAGAGTTTGAGTTAGAAGACGAGTTATTCATTAATTTCATGATTGTTTCATTTATAAGTTTACAGTTCACATCATGATTTTAAATAGAATTTGTCTTCCAAGAGCGTATTATTTGAAAACACTATAAATGAGATTTCAAACCTTAAAAAAAAGACAAGATTTTATACCACTCCACTAAGTCTATTCATGTCAATTTTGACTTAAAAAGTGTCAAAATATATTTAATATAATCTTACCCCATTTATCTTCCTTATCATGTATCCCCTTCAGACAATACAAATTATCAATCTATAACTAATATAAAAGCCTTAATCTAAGATGCTAAGATTCGATTTAAAAAAAACCAAACATACTAAAAAATAAAAAAAGGTGTAAGTTAAGCTTTTTATAAGAAAGAATCTTAGTCA
The DNA here is from genome assembly GCA_019973975.1 of Trichonephila clavata. Taxonomy (NCBI): domain Eukaryota; kingdom Metazoa; phylum Arthropoda; class Arachnida; order Araneae; family Nephilidae; genus Trichonephila; species Trichonephila clavata. The sequence continues at coordinate 78,593 of BMAO01028000.1, forward strand.
TCAAAAGGATAAATATAGAAAATTTAAGATTTTTAAAATTCATATCCTTATGATAAAATTTTGAAAATTGAATCTAAATTTAATATAACTTAATATAGTATCTCAAACGATATAATTTTTTTTGTTCTAATGGACAAAATTCTTGACAGTCACGTGATAAATGTAATCACGTGTTTTCCTTTGAGTTCAAAGTTGACATTAGACACACTTTTGTTGTTGTTGCTGTATTTGTAAAATGCAGATACAATTTCAAATTTGATAAATGATTAAAGATGTTCAAGCATTATATTGTATGTGTATTTCAAATCAAGTGCATTTTGTTACCATTGTGCGTTGTTATTGTTCACAAATTTGCATTTTTTAAAACAAAGTTTCTGTAAAAACTAAATTTGGCAGCAATGAGGCACATGAACTGATTGACTGGAAAACCACGTGATTGCATTTGTTATTCGATTATGAAGTCACATGAATTTATCCCTTTGTACCTGGCAACGTACTATGATTTTGCTTCCATTGTAATGCTACTATATTGACGACTTCAACAAATAATTTTTGTTGCATTCATTGCCTTATACGAATATTTTAAGTGGAGAAAAAAAATTACAAAGGATCAGTTCTCGAGAAAAACATAGCTTCACAATGGTTGTAAAATTCAATACTTGGGTATTATACCATCGACCAATTTCGCCAAATCAAAAGACGTCTCCAATATGCCGTGATATATAGTCTATAATGGAAATTTGTTCCAAATGGACGAACAATAGATAAATTAATGAATCTTGTTCCTGCGCACGATGACAGTATTTGGCGACGTCTTTCGATTTGACGAAATTGATCAACGGTTTAATACGTACCTAAAATCCTTAATATTTTGATTATGTTTCAGTTCTTTCTTGAAATCCTGATTATGTATAAATCAGTACATTTCAGTGCCGTCTCCAACCACCCTAGCGCGCTAGGCACTTCAAATTGTTACGCCCCCCCCCTTCAGTTCTTAACTTGCCACTTTTAGTTCAGAAGAGATTTCATCTTAAAACTCTTTCTCTTTTCCTTTTTTCTACCCTTTAGACAGTCTCTTTCCAAAGAGTTCATACAAAAAGTTCATAGTTATCCACCAACTATGAACCCGTGTGTCCCGGACTTGTAACCAGCAGCGTGAGGAAAGGATAGTCTCATGGTTTGGCCACTCTTGTACATTTCTTACCTTACGGCATCCCGAACCACTCAACTTTTTGTGAATTAGTACAGTAAATTAATGAAATCGTTTGCAATCATAGTACTGAGTATACATTATTGTATGAACTGTTTGTTATCTTGTTAATTATCATCGTTTATCGCTTTACTATCTTTTACTTTTAGACGTCCGTATTCTTTGTACAGTCACTGTCATTGTACGATAAAGGTTTTCTTCGAACTTTGATCATCGAAAAAAATCATTAATGACATCATTATAATCAATTAATATTGTAATATCATTTTGAGTGCTTAGCATAATGAAATTGTTAAGATTTTAATTTTCTATGGTAGATCTTTTCCATAGTTCCGCGCTCCCGTGCACACACAAACACAACACATGTATGATTCGCTAGTCGGTGGCTCGTTCGCTGCAATTTTAATTTTTGAGTGTATTCTTTTTTTTTTCCTTTTGCCCTCCAAATTTTTGCGCCTTTAAATCTTTCGCGCCCTAGGCACGTGCCTAAAAGGAAAAGCGGCCCTGCTACATTCGATAAAATTTCGTTTAACTTTTGTATGAATTTTACATTAGTATTAATTAACTAAAAAAGTAAATTTATCCCTGTCATAAGATATTTTTGAAAATTAATTTCTTTATTGACATCAACAGGCATTTGAAAAACGCCATGTACAATCATTAAAGATTAAAACAAGAAACTGTCCCTTGGTATCTATATTTTTAAAGATGACTAAAAGAAATGAAGCAGCAAAAAAGTTCATTATTATTAACAAATCTATTTTTTATGAAAGATATTTAAGTCGAATCACATCGCAGTTATCATCGAAATGAATAAAATTCAATGTGATAATGGCCGTTAATGTTACCATGGTGATGCAGTACTCAGCTAAATTCGCTAAGTTACTCGCATTTTATAAAACTGTTTTTAAATTAAAAATGTTTTAATTTCTCTATTTGTTTAGCATTTTACTCTGTTGCTATGACAACTATGAGTTGGGGTTTGTGTCTCATTTTTAACCCGTTTTGACCCATTTACAATCATTATTTATTTTTGTTGTTTGCAGAAGTTTAGGGGCCAACCACATTATGGAACAAATATTTTTACATTATTGATAATAACATCGAGTTAGTTTGCCCTTCTGATTTTATTACATAAATTAAATTACTCTCATACAATTTTAGTACACTTATAACCTGTGGATGAAATACATCTCATATATATATTTTGATTTCAAACAAAATGACGAAATAAATTTCTAAGTTGCAAAATAATTTAGTTTATCAAAAGGAAATCTGATATAACAATCTCTTAAAGAAACACACTTTGTGACATTGAAAATACAACATCAAGAAGGAATGGATAGAAAATGAAGAAATTCGTGCCAAACAGACGAACAATAAGAGAACAGCAACGAACAATAAAAGATATTTACTTTGAAGACATACTCGTTACGCAAGGAGAGAACAATGTCAGCTCAGTACGTTGTACAATCCCCGCGATAAGCAATACACGAAACGACAGGTCCAACTAGCGAGAATATGGATCCATTCCATGTTCACCAATTGCCACAGTTTATTGAGAATAAGCTATATCTGAGCTGGGGTTTGTTTGCAATCTAATTTTCCACTACAGTTCTTCTTCTGAATGCGGTAGTGGTGGCATCCAAATGGAGCTCAATCATGTTCCAGACGTGTTCGAATGGTTAGTGATCATGTGAAAATGGTGGCAATCTTCTACAGCACATTGGTTGATGTGCAGTGTGTAACATTATGGAGTACTCGGAAGAAGGGAAATGTCACAGGCTACAGCTAATCATTCATGTATCATTGGGTCTACAGTGACCCGAATACTAATCAGGATGACTCGCTATCGCACTTGATGGTGCTTCTAATCATGATACTACTTTGTTGTGCAGTAGGGCGATCCATAGATGCAGTGGTCCTCACTTTGGCGTCACACTCGTACGACGTGACTATCAATGAACAAATATATGCGTAACTCTTCTGAGAATACGACATTTCCATTTTGTCGCCCCCCCCACGTCATTCTAGCTCCTTACTATTGCAAACTGAGTCACCTTTGCTGTGGAGTCAATAAATGTCTCTCAATAGACGCTTCACCAGCACTTTACTGACGATTAACCTTTTCACGACGTTGTACCAATCAATGGAAAACATTGTGGAGACGAGTGTATCACATATGCATCCTCTCCAAATGCCACCAGCAGCCGGGTGATGCACTAGTGAATCGTATTTCGTACTAGTTCTACAGTCCATGTGCATTGAAAAGTGGATTGAATGACTTGCCGTCCTATAAGGAGGGTTGAGACTGGTGCATATATGATACACCCGTCGCGAAAGGGTTAATGGTTCTGTTCGACACGGGAGCATCAAGGTGGGCCTGTAACTGTTGCAAAATGGTGGCAGCCTGCCACAGCCTGTCAGTAGATTTGTCGATCTACCTATACTGATGTCATTGCCAGCGCCCTGGCATTCTCTATTCATATACACATACCCTCAGAGATAAGAAAATATTTCCAGAATGATTCCACTGACAGAAATGACGACACGGATATTGCCCAGTTTTTGCAGATTCCTTCCCTTATATCCTAGTTAACATTTGCCAGAGACAATGTATTTTACATCATTTACAAAACTAAATAAATCATGCATCTACGTGAAATTCTCACAATTTTCTGGTCAATCGTTCTGGCTATTTCTTGTCTCTTAATGTCACGAAGTGTAAACAACATCTTCTATAGACATTGTTTGAAATTTTCTTTTATCTAACAAACATATATACCCTAAAATAAATTTTTGTTTTTGCGCGCATTGTTTCAAAGAGAATTAAAATAAAACCTGGTCCTTTAAATCTGACTATTTTTCTATATATGTGTTCCAAAGTGGTAAAAAAAAATATTTTTTCAAAAAAAGTCTAATATTTTACTCCGCATTCAATTTATCCCTTTTACACATATCCGCTTTAAGCCAACAACAAAGTGCAGAAAAACAAAGAATGTGAAAATTATATTGACCAAGATTTAGCTTTAGATCTTATTATATATCTCTTCTCACATGTTAAAAGAAGAAAAGGTTGTACAATAGATGAAAGTTTTTCAAAAAGTTTATTTGTTCACCAGATAGTTGTATATCTTAGATACAAGATAATCTAAATGCAAAACCACATATTTGTAGAGTAATTTACACACAAAAAGTAATGTCAACATTGCGTTCAATATCTTGACCTATTGATATATAGCAGTAAAATATAATGAAAACCTGATATTTCGAATAAAAACATGTAGATTTATTCTCTTTCCTTTAAAAAAGGAAACTATTTATTGTACTTAAATTCAAAACATTGTTTTTTTTTTCAATATTTGTACTTCCTAAAAATAAATCTTGTAAACATTGAGGAGTTTCTATGTTTTGTGCTTGCATATATATCGATCAAAAATAAAGTAAAAAGTCTAAAATGCATATAAAAAATATTTTAAGAAAAAATATTATCGTCTCTAAAATTTCAAAAAATGGAATCGAGATTAACTGTTATTGCAACTCATGTGCCAGAGTTTTTTTTCAGCTTCAGAAGAAAAATTAGTATAGTTTTGATGGAATTTTATGTTTTTAGAGAATAACAATGGATAACACGTCATTTCGGAATAATAGAATAAGTTATACTATATCGACGTCGATTGGAAAAGTGCTTGCCCTTCTACATTAAAGTTGTGGTAGTAATAATTGAGTGATCATAGTCTCGAGATCATGACCGATGTTCTTACAATCGAGTCACGTGATCGAGTTCTGATGCCACTAAGGATTCTCACTGTTGCTAGATTGTATATTAAATATGTCATAACTCATAGTCTTCGCGTTAAGTGAGTGCGCGAGTTATTACACGAGGGTGGTTATGACGGGCCTCGTAATTTTGAGCTATATTCAAGTGACGAGGGTGACACCTGAGCTGGCACCCACTCTCCTAATTTATACACCTTACCAACGGGAGACTGTTTGACCCTTGACATCGACCCCCTCTGAACGGCGGGTCTTCATTGGTACTAGGCTCGAACTCGTAACACGCTAGCCACGAGTCGGTGACTTTGACCACTAAGCTATACACCAAAGAAAAATGAGTTGTTTCTATCTCAATTAAGGTAATTAAGTATTTTTTCTCAATTAAGGTACCACGGTGACTCCTTGACGTTCGGAAGTTTGGAGAATAAGCAGGGGGCAAGCTCTGATGTTATTCTCGTCATTTGACTATGGTTAAAAATTACGAAATCCGTGGCCAATTGACATGTTGCTTTTATATAGGGGGATTTTTATAAACATATCAATCTCATCTACACTCATGTCCATAAATTAAGGAAAATTCAAAATCACATGGAAATCGCACTCTAGACTAAAAATTTTAGAATCATCACACACATCTTCAACAATAATATACAAATTACAGGAAACCACCAGATAGCAGCAACAGTACGTCACAATAACGAGAGTGGAAAAAAGAGGTAAATAAGGAATGGTGGCAAAAAAGTAAAATTGTTCACATCTTTTTTTAAGCCACTCAGTGACATAACCGAATGGTTATGACACAGAGCAAGCATGAGGATATTTTTTAACTTTGTAAAAATAACGGCAGCATGGAGTATCATGCGTACTCAGATGGAAGTATCAGAGGAATTTGAAATTACCCTAAATGTCATCTCTAGGCTTTGGCAACGATTCCAAGATTACGGAAATGTCAGTAGACGTTACAATACAGATAGTTCCCAAGTTACAACGTCGAATGAAAATTGATGTTTGGCTGTACCTCAAAAAAAAGTAGAAGGAGTAGAGTATCCAACGTGTCTCGTCAGATATCTACAGCCACAGGTACGACAATTTCAAAACAAATCGTGAACGGACGTTTTGGACATATTGATCTATATGCTCGCAGTTTTGTCAGATGTGTTCGGCTCGCAACAACTCACTGTTTTGAATGGTTAGCCTGGAGAAGAGAACATATAATGCGTGTGTGGCCATTGTTACAGTGGGCATGTATGATGTTTTCCGACGAGAAGGTTTGTCTTGAAATTTGATTCACGTCGGACTTTCATATGGAGAACGCCAAGTACCTGTCACCTCCACGACAACATCTTTAAACTGCATAGTTACGGTGGTGTAAGATTCCTCGTTTGGGGGAAATTTTACTCGGCTCCAGAATAGATTTGCATGTTCAAATTGGAACCATGATTGGCCAAATTTATATGGACATCATTCTGAAACAACATTTACGTTTGTTTAGGGGTATCATGAGCAAAAAAATTGTGTTTGTGGATGACAATGTCCATCTTCACCTAGCAAACACATCGTAAGCGAATGCCTTCAATCCTAATAGCATTCTCATTTGGCTTGAATCTGTGGATATGTAGAATATGTGGCACATTCTTGGCCAACGAGTTTCAGCCCTTCAACCATGTCCTACGTGTGGATCGGAAATTCGGAGAGCACTGATTTCTGAGAAGAGTAATATTTCCGAAAATCAGATCGATAATTTGATACTCAGCATGCCCTAGTATTGTACGGACTGTATTTAATCCCATGGAAGACGTACAATGCATTAATTATCATAACAATCACGTGTAATATTCAGTTTTTGTAAAGAGAGTATTTTTGTGGTTGCTCTAGGGAACAAAAATCGTTGTTTTTATGAATGGTATCACACATACGCCATCTTTTGTTTGATAACTGAGCTTATAATGAAACAGTCCCGTCTGTTTTGTTTTTGAAACTTATTTCCCGGAGCTGGCAATATCCTTAATGTATGGAATTGAGTGTAATTGTAGCTCAATATTACGAGGTCCGTCTCCAATAGCCTTCCTGTAACTTCAAAAGCGATAATAGAAATACAATCAATCGTTAAAAAGCTCATAAAGAAAGAAACGGCAAAAACTAATTAAAGAAATGAAAAAGTAAAAAATATCACAGTATATAAATATTTAATGTAATCATTTGATATACGAAAGACAACTCTTGTTTTTAGGCCTTTAGTATGATGAGTAAAGTGCTTATCAGAGTACTTTATTCAAAACTACGAAATCGAGACGTTAGTTCACGCGTTCACCGAAAATAAAATTCTAGAAAAACTCGGATACTAAGTAGCATGGGTGATTTATAGAAATTTTATTAACATCACACAATGCAAGGGCCAGCGATCCCCAGCCTTCTTTATTTTGAACCACGATCAAATTACAAGGATTACACCAATTACACCCAAGTGGGCACCAAATTTCTGCAAACGAGCAACTTGTTCGTTTGTGTCGTCACGACGTCTCGAACCACCAATTCCTTGAGTTGTCCCATTGAGAAAAAAACCAAAAGTGTGAGATCTGGTGATCGTGGTGGTCATAGAACCAGATCCACACTTCCAACCTAGTGGATGGAATATGCATTATCCAGCTAATCACGTATAGAAGCATAGAAATGCGCCAGAGCCTGCTCATTTACCGTACTTTTCTCGTTTTTTCATTAACTATGAATCGTACATGTACACTCAAGAGCCAAAACATAATGACCACCTGTCAATAACCAGTTGGCCCCCTTTGGCGCACAACACATCTTCAACCCGCCTTGGCATGGATGCCACAAGTTCCTTGGTAGATAGCCGGAGACAGATTGTACCAGATGTTTAAGCAACGGTCACGCAAATCCGAGATATTGCGAATTGGTGGTCTCTTTGAACTCTGAGCTGCCGTCCCATGACATCCCAAATGTTTTCTATCGGATTGAGATCCGGTGAGTTAGGCGGCCAGACATTTACTGGAACTCAGCATCATGTTCCCGGAACCACTCCAACACAATTTTAGCCTCGTGACACGGGGCGTTGTCCTGTTGGAACATTCCATTTCCAGCTGGAAAAACAGAGGCCATGTAAGGGTGCAACTGGTCCGCAATAATGTTCAGATACCCTGTAGCATTCATGGTCTGCTCTACCACAACCACGGGTTCCAGAGACGCCCAAAAAAGCATAATACCGCCACCACCGGCCTGTGTATGACCTACTGTACATTGAGGGAGTAACTGTTCGCCTGGAAGACGGCGTATCCTGACATGGCCATAGGCGTGATGAATGGTAAACCATGATTCATCTGATCAGGCAACTCTCTCCCACTGATCCATGGACCAGTCGCGATGTTCCCGGGTGCAGTGCAGGCGCAGTTGGCAATGACGCTTGGTCAGCAAAGGCACACAAGTGGGACGTTTGCTGCGTACCCACCTATCAAACAGTGTCCCCTGAACAGTGTTCTCCGATACTATTCTACTTGGCCCTGCATTGTATTGGGTTGTCAGCTGAGCCACTGTCTGCCTCCGGTTTTGCTTCACCATGCCAGACAGTCTCCAACGACCTATTTCTTTGATAGCGTGTGGACGTCCAACACCATGTCGTCTACAGCTGGTTTCACCGTCATTCATCCACTTTGCATAAGTACTTACAACTGTAGATCGTTAACAACCCACGAGTCGTGCAGTTTCGGAAATACTTGTTCCGAGCCTTCGAGCCATTACAATCTGCCCTTTTTTAAAGTCGCTTAGATCCGCAGCCTTTACCATCACACACAGAAGTAAGTGAAAGAATGATTCTTCAGACCCTCCAGCAGCAGTTAAATACCATTTCCACCTGATCACGTGCCTTCCACGTCATCCAGGCGAGTTCATTGCAAAATGTAGGGGTGATCATAATGTTTTGGCTCTTGAGTGTATACTCTTGGAGATTTTGTATGCACTCACAACAAAGAATTTTACTGTGAAGAGTTTGGGAGCTATTTATGGGACACCCTACTAATGTAACCTTGCATCAATTAAAATTGCTATAAAATTGTTATAAAATTATAGCTATATTTATTGTAACAAACTATATACACGAAACTATTTAATTGTGACATCCATACATTCATTTAGCAGGAAACTACTTCACGTTAATTATGCATTTTCTGTGCAGTAAAATATATTTGCCAAATTTCTGGTGCTATTCATTTTTCATCAAAATATATGAGCTGGCTCAACAAAACCAAACTCCTACTTTATTGAACTTCGCTTGCAATTCTCCGTTCAAGAGAGAGTATAACATAATAGACAAATTGACGTTACTGAAAAACGATTTAGCGTTACTTTTAAAGCTGCATAAGTACTAAATTTTCAATTCTTATTACAGAACATAGCAGAGCACTCTCCCACTACCTCTTTAATTTTAGTTTTAAATGTATATACTTATCACTAAATTCTTTACTTTTAAATATCCAAATTCTTCCGGGCTTCTTGTGTAAAAAATTATTAATTCATTTTCTTTACTAAATAAGATGTTATTCCAAAAATTTAAATTATTGACTTGCAAAAAGTAGTCCTTTGTCCTGGTTTACTTTGGATGTGAATGCTTCTTACATTCTCACGAGCTCGTGGTCGGCATCGTTGAGTCGCGGGTTCGAGTCCTGATGCCACTTAAGATCCACCGTGCAGAAGAGCTGATGCAAGTTGAATCTAACGTGGCTCAAAGTTCTTGGTGTGTAAGTTAGGAAAGTGGGCTTCTGGATCGTTCAGATGTCGTCCTCGTCAATGTCCGTTAATAGTACTCGTCTTGCTTTAAGTGTGAGACGTTTGTAAACACTCACTCACTACGCCGGACCCTAGCATATAATAAACTTACATTAAAAGTCCTTTTTTATACAGCTTACTGTTTTTACTGATGTTTGGAAGATATTGTGCGATACTTCTACGGCACTTGCAACAAGATTTGCGTTGACTTCTCAGTTCTGTGTCAGTAAATCTTTCTCTGACTTGGCCATCCTGTTCTTTGAAAAAAATTTATTTTTTGTAAATGGTGTTCTTGTCTATGGTTTTCTAGGCCGTACTCTATGGCTTCTTTGAACAACTTCTCCTATTTCGTCTAATGATTTAATTTTTCTTTTCATTTTTCTCATTTTTAGCTATGTTTGTTTCGTCGTGGCAAATTCTCTCAGCTATGGCGACGGACCTCATAATTTTAAACCTCGGACAAGTGACGAAGACGACACTTGAGCTCTGTCACCTTCTCTCTACTTTCCACATTACACCAATGGCACAGGACGTCGGAGCTTCGTCATATTTAAAGCGCATCGATCACCTCTGCAGGGTGGATCTTCTGCACAATTAGGCTCGAACTCGTGACAAGTTTGCCACGAGTCCATTACCTTGACCATTAGGCTATTGCGGCCTCATTTTTCAATTCCTACTATTATATAGCTCACCCTCTCTCTACATATATTTATTATATATCTTGTTCAAATTTTCAATCGTTAGTAAAATATTTTTTATTCATCAATCGAGTTCAAATAAATTTTTTTAAACTTGTTGTGGATGGCACACACTTGATCTTAATACAATTTTTTTTCAAATATTAAGTCATTAATTACCGGTTAATTAAATTAATGACCGGTTTTCGACGCCAACTTAGATTCGTCTCCATTGTTGTAACAATGTAACTGTTAAAACAATGACAAAAGTTGGCATCGAAAACTGGTTTATCAGCCAAATTAGCCAAACCGGGTGTGCATTGTTACAGCAATGCTGACAAATCATGCTTTTTTTCTGAATTCCTACTCTCTCTATATTAGTGTTTACTATCTCTCTCTCTATATATATATCGTTCAAATTTTCAATCGTTAATAAAATACTTTCTATTCATCCATTCAAATTTGGAATTGACTTAAAAACAATTTTTTATATTACTTGTTATGTTGGGAATGGAATCATTTTGTTCATTTTCTATAAACTTATTGAAGTAAAATAATCACGTGATGTATAAACTAGTGTTGATAACTTTGTAATACAAAAGAATCATTTTAACAAAATAATTGAAATGGAATAACAATGCAACGTAAGCGAAAAACAATGTAAAAAAATTACAAAATTGAATGGAAATTGAGGATTAAAGGAATTTTTATAAGACAAAACAAATACAACAATTATTTTCTTTTTTCTTCAGGGGAAAGTCATTTATGATCGCTTTCAATTTTGTTTTCTTTCAACTAAAAAGTAATTTAAAAAGCTATTATTTCGTCACTGATGTCCCCAATTGAACACTAAGATAGTTAAGACTCATGAGGAATGCGAGAGATATTGAATGAGTTTCGTAAATGGAAAAGATGAAGGATACACGCAATTAAGAGAACTCATTACCACTTTCATCAAAATATGATGAAAAGGCTGAAAGTAATAACCAGAGAAACTAACCTTAGAAAGTAATAATTTGTATAAATATTTCGATAGATGAGTTTCAATAATTACTTGATTATTAACATCCCCTTTAGCTGGAATGTAACGATGTTGAAACTGATCATTACACAACTTTCGAGATAAATATCGGATTATTGATATTAGAGTTAAACATCGAGAATATTAAAAAGCATGACTTTCAAGTCGTTATGAATGTCTTAAAACACATTCCCAGTTCAGTTATCATAACTCAAGAACTTTTACTGTAAGATATAAATGCAGAAAATTTTTGAAAAAAAATTTTTTTTACGAGGGTAACTCTGAAATTTTGGAGATGAGCGCAGACGACAAGTTACAAAACAAAATTAACGGTTTAATTTGAAAATAAAAAGTATTTTAACACAACAGACGACTTTTTACTGATTTACTTCAAGTTGTTTAGCGTAGAATAAATTTTAGACAGAAGAGAAAATGGAGTTGACGCTAGAACATTATCGTGCTATGATTTTCAATGATTATAAATCTGGATTAAATCAAGAGGAATGCTTTCAACGGCTGCAATTAGCATTTGCGGATGAATCTCCATGTCGTGCTACTGTGTTCTGATGGGTTAAAAAATTTTGCAGTGATCACAATTCTCTTTAGGATGGAGAACACACAGGAAGACCGCTGTTGGCAGTAATCCCGGATAATGTGTCTGCCATACGAAAAACATCAATGGATGATAATCGCTGAACCTACCAAATGATACAGAAGGAACTTAACAATGGATCCGCCGCCATATGCAAAATTATTCATGAAGAATTACTTATGAAAAAAGTAGTTTGCCGTTGGGTTCCCCATAATCTAACTGAGCACCAAAAAAGAGGAGTGTGTCAGAATCAGTAAAAAAAAAAACTCATAACTTCCTAAATGATGGTGGCCACCGCATCATTCTTAAAATTGTAACGGGTGATGAAACGTACGTACCGTTTTTTGACGTTCCAACACGTCAAGAAAGCAAAGTGGTCTTTGAAGATGATCCCACGCCAACAATGGTGAAAAGACAGCGAGCAATGAAAAAAGTACTGTGTGCCGTTTTCTTCAGAAGTACGGGATTGGTCAAAGCCATCAAGTTGGTAGGACAGAAGACAGTAACAACAAACTCTTATACCACTAAATGTCTTCCAGAAATTCCCCAAGAAGTGAATGTTAGGGAACTAATGCTTCACCATGACAATGCACCTTCCCATACAGCCAGATTAGCAGTTAAGTTTCTTAAGCAAAAAGAGATTAAACTGATAGAGCATCCACCTTATTCTCCGGATCTAGCTATGTGTGACTTTGGGTTATTTTTTAGTCTAAAAAAAGAACTTACGTGGACGTCGTTTTCATTCAGAAGAAGAGATTGATGTAGCTATAAATGCATTTTTTCATCAATTCCATGAAACGAATGGTTTGAGGTATTTAATCTGTAGAAAATTCGTCTACAAAAGTGCATTGATGCTGGATGAGACTACTGTGAGCACTCAATTTTGTAAGCATAACTTTAAAAACCTCGGAGTATCTCAAAAATTTCAGAGTGACCCTCGTGTATATATACAAATGATGAACTTGATTTTAAAAAAATAATATTTTCGAAACTACTGCTTATATTACAAGTGATACATAAATGTAAAAAGAAAAATACCAAGTATTTTTTTTATCATAAATGATCAACAGTACGTTCAAGATCACTGTGATTGAAATCCAAGCATGGTGGCAATGACAGAGAAGAGTTTTTGTCTATTTGAGTATGAACGGGTTTTTCAGTTATTTTGGTGCAACATGCATTTGGAAATCACTGCGGAAAAAAGCACCAACCAGCAAGAGCATTCTGTGAAGTGAGAGAACAACGGAGAATATTAGGGCCCTTCCTCCCTGCAAAGTCAGGATTGTCAGAAATCAGTCAAGCTGTGGGCCCTCCCCGCGATGCTGGGGTTGTAGGATGTACGTTATGTCACAGCTGTGATGGTATCATAAATTAAAGAAAACATGCTGCTTTTGTAAAAAAAAAAAGCAGCAACCGGTCAAGCGTCTCGGAAGAAACAGTGGAGAGCGTGAGGCAGAGTTTTGTTCGAAATCCACGGAAGTATACGAGTGTTGCCGCCTATAAACTTAGAATGCCCCCAAAAACGGTATGGAAAATTTTACGAAAAAAATGAAATTCCAAGCTGTATCATTTGAAATTGACACAACAAATAATAGAAGACGACAATTAAACATTTGTGTAGCTATACAAACCGTTGATAGAGTGTTGCTACAAAATGTATGGAACGACCTGGATTAGATGGAACGTATGCCGTGTAACAAGAGGGTTACATATCAAACATTAGAAACAGAAAAAAACTTGATATATTTCTAATTACATTCATGTATCACACATATTGTAATATGCATCGTAGTTTCGATAATATTTTTTTTCAAATCGGGTCCATTTCTACTCACCCGGTATTACCTATTATTTAGTGCAATTTGAATAATTATTTAAAAAGTAATGAGATAAGTACAAGAACCCTTATCTAAATGGATAGAAATTTCGAATCCAGGCAGGACCCCAGACTTCCATTTTGAGTATGAAAGGTTTGTTGTACAGTAAATGAATGGTATTAATGTTTTTTTAAATACGCGCCATGATGAGTGAGTGACACGTTATTAGTGTGACACAATAAAAACACGCGGGTTATTGGCGACGAACCTCGTAATTTTGAACCTCGGTCAGGTGACGAGGACGACAACTCTCAGCTGGTTTCCTCTCTCAAAGTTACCAACCACACCACGAGAACGGAAGGACTTTGAGCGTCGAACAGATTTAACGTGCATCAGCTCCTTCTATATGGCTGGTTCTTCAATAGCACATAAATGAGATGGAAAAATAAGGTAAGCGAGTTCTGATTTCGCTCTTATAATCTCCAATCACAAGGTCAATTGCTAGATACTAGTAATTCAAAATTTCAGCATTGATTAAAACAAACATTTTTATTTTGCTATTCAGTCATGATTTATCGTAATTCGATAAAATACAGCTTTTTTCTAGCAGAATATTTATAATACAAAATAAGCTCTAAAGTAGGAGCAGCCAACTTTTCTGCGCATTGAAAAAAGTAAATTGTTCACGAAATTCACTAGTTTCTGAGAGTTATATAAACATCATACTCTAATGTAACAAGGCTATTGGCAATGTACCTCGAAATTTTGAGTCTCGGTCAAATGACGAGGACAAAACTTCAGCTGGCAAACCCCTCTGCAAATTACCACACCACGCCAACGAGAGGGCTTTGAACTTGATAAACGTGTATCAGTTCCCTCTACACAGCGGTAGATCCTCAGTGGCACCAGGACTCGAACCTGGACACCACTAGATTACAGCGGCTACACTCTTGTTTCAGTGAGTGAATTAGCGAGTGAATATTAACGTCGCCCTTTTCAGCTGCATGACTCAAGTTTCAGAGTTACTTTTTTAAGGACACATGGTGCGATTTACACAAAAAAAATTTATTTAATGATTTTCATAAATTTTGGTTGTCTCCTTCCTATGTATATATATGTTGTAAAACAGGTTTTGTGCTCAAAATTTCATAAAAAGCTAAACATTTAATTTTTAAGGAAAAAAACGTGACACTTATGAAGTAATTTTAAAAGGATACTCATCCTACAAAAAATAATGTACATATATGAAATTTGTTTTACATGTACGTCAAACTATGAATAAGCAACACACAAAAGTTGGTATGGGTTTTGTGATAACATGATTGATATTCACACAATACTTCTTTTTATGATGCTTATTGAAAATTCCTTAAACAAGATATCAATCATTGGCACGGCCAAGTAATTTTAGCACGTTTTTCACATGTTATATTTTACAATAATGCAACTAATGAACTTTTTACTAACAAAGTAATTCTATACTTAAAAAAAATTTTAATTTTAAAAAAATTTTAAAAATTTTAATTTAAATATGATTTGCTCATCTAGGCACAAATGCGACCAAATGCCGAAAACCGAGGTCAATCGGTTGCTTATTGGCTGAGAAAAAGTTACGACAAAAATATAGAACGAAGATGAAGACGAAATTTGCGTCCTAATAGCGCTTGTTTTACACTACGTGAAAAACGCGCTAAAAATGTGTAAATTCTGAATTCAATTATTTTTTAAAAAATAAGTATTGCTTTGAGTGAAAAACGCGTACCAACTTTTATTCCATATACTATTAGGAACAAGCGAAAAAGATTTCCTAGTATTAGACGCAATAGAGAAAAAGTCTTAGCATTTAAAATGAAGACAAACCAGTTGTTTTATCTTTCCGAGATATGCAAGTTTTGATTTGCCATTGCGATGTGAATAAAAACAAACGTAAAAGTTATCACAACTCTGCGTTTTTTAAACTTAGAGCTTTCAAACTTTGTGTGTAAAAAAGTATATAAAAAGTAGTTTAAGCTAAAAAAAAAATTAGATTTCATTTTTTGACCGATTTTTGTCTATTGAATCGTACTGTGTCCCCTTAAAATAATAAAATATCGATATTGACTGTGTTCTCTCTCTCTCTCTCTGCAAACATATTATTTTTAAAAATTCTTAAATTTTATTCGATCCATGAACTTGATAATATTTGGAAGAACAATTGATGAAGTCCCTCGGATCTCAACTTTTTTTTCCAGGCTTCCCCACGTTTTTTTTTAATTAATCACTGTTGAAAATGATACTTTCTAAAGATATGGACAAGGGAAATAACGTATTTAGTACATCTTTTATCTTAAAGATCTAGAACTTTTTATAGCATTTAAATGATGTGTTAGAGCTCATAACACTTCACATATAACAAAAAAAAATTATTTTCACGTTTGATATTATCATTCTATACAAAAATTCATTTAAAGTTATACAAATTTTCTATTGCAATTACATTATGTATTTGATTTTTTCACGGAACACCAGGAATGATTTCGCAAATTGAAAATTCAAGGTATTCGGTTCAGTTAGATTTATGTTTCTTCCCGGGTTTTTGCTATTATCAATTGATATTTAGTTTTAATTTACATTTATTTCATTGCATCTTTACTCATTGTTTAGAAAATTAAATTTGTATTTTTTTTTAATTTACAATTCTGGAAAATAAAAGAATTATGTTAAAAATTACATTAGAAAATTTTTCAGCAGAAATATAATGTTATCAAAAATAATTGTTGACCTCATGGTTAGTAGCATTAAGAACTCGATATATTGCTTGCATGGTTTAGTAATAAGGATAAATAAAAAGAAACCTATATTTTTATCTTTAGTACGTAAATCAATTTCCAAAATAAAAATAGGATTTAAAATTTTGGAGCATTTAATTAATTTCTATTTTATCACAATATAACGATAAATTATTATTTTTTTGAAGGTTTTATTTTGGCATTTCTTAAAAAACAGTACCATAGAGTGTTTAAAGCTATTTCACCTGTATCTGTAATCATTAGTCTTTTTACAACAGTTTTCCAAAGTTTTATAATTAGAGAGATATTAAATTATTTTATTATCAAAAAGTGAGATTTCTTTACAGGGAATAAAAAATACCTAAAAGTACGAAAGCACCGAAATATCCATTCTTTTTCAAGAACTTAAAGGCTGTGAAAGTTTTCATACAAGAATGTCAAAAGTCTCAATAGAAAATGAGACTTATATCAAATTATTCCCAATTATAATAAAAGTTTGAGAAGAAATTCCAAGTTTATTAAATAACGGAATAGTTCTTTTTAAAAAACGTGCTCCCTAAAACTATAGGCTTCTTAACTGGCAGTAAAAAAACAGAAAGAAAGAAAAAAGAATTTTGTTCTTTTGTAATAAGTTTGAGTTTTTACTTTCAAATAAAACTCAAAAGGTGCTAAATAACTTAAAACAGAACAGTACAAGGAAAATATAAATTCAAATCATATCAAACCGAATTAAATGAATTTTAAAGATCCTTGTGATATATTTTTCTCTTTAAATATAAAATCTAAGTCAACAAAGCAATGAAATAAAAATAAGAATTCATCTGAATTTCAGCATCTCATGAAAATATCTAAATACAGGAATAGATGAATTTTAAGGTAGGGAATTTAAACAACCCCTCTTATATCATAAATCTAACTAAAAAAAATTTTTTGACTAATGTGTTTACATAAAAAATAAATATTCCATACACAAAACAGAGAAAACACGCTTCATTTTCTAATGTTATTTTTTGAATAAGACACAAATGCAATCGCGTAATTGAAAATGGTTGGAAAAAAATGATAGATCACACATAATATTCTAAATTAAGTTTCATGACTAAAAATTGCAATGAAAAATGAAAACTTTTCATTAATCTTACAAGGAAATAAAGTTTTTGGCAGTATGGATAATTAAAATTTCTATCTGAAAAAATATAAAAACATTTTTATTTTACTTTATTTTTCTGTAAATATTATAACAACATCGCCACTTTCCTATAAAACAACGTATTAAAACTTTTTTTATTCATTTGTTAACTGTTATCATGGTTTTAAAAAAATTTTAGGAGATGAAAATATATTCAACAGCAAAGTAATTTATAAAAATAACTTCGTAATTTCTTAATCCGGAAACCATTTCACATTTTCAATAGAATAAGTGATAGATTTTTTTAAAATTCCTTATAAATTTTAAAAACTTATTTAAAAAAAGTTATGATCACTTATAAATTTGTATTTAAAGCATTTTATAAAAATTCAAGATTTAAAGAACATTTTTTAGCACTTAATTTGGCATGAAAATAAAAGGAGTTTTTACCAACCTGTTTTAAGAGAGTTGTCTTAATCGGGGGAATAATTGTTCGAATTTGCGAAACAAAACTGTGCACCAGAGCCGGAAAACTACCGAAGCGCGCGAGCTCAACAAGAACTCTCAATTTAGAAACTAAAAATCCGAAAACAATTCTCCAAACAATGAGAGAGAGTTATGCAAGCGCCATCTTTCGATGAAGTACAAAACTACTCTCACTACAAATGGAAGCTGTGTGGAGAGGAACATACATTGAAACTTATGCTAGAAAGTTAAATCTCTCACTGAAGCTTTCTAAGCGATAATCATGTTCATCGTTAAAAATAATTAGAGCACTATAAATCTACACGTTTTTCTTTTTGAAAATTACGCAAATTTTTTGAAAATTAAGTAAAAAGAACGTTTTTGAAAAAGATGAAAAATTCGAATTATCCATCACTTAATTCTTAAAAATCATGGAAGTATTCTGTGAAATAAATTTGAAAGGAAAAAAGATGTGAAAATATTTTTAAAATTAAAATCTGATGTTTTATATTCTTAAAAAGTTGTGTGTGCCTTTTTTTCTAATTAACAGCATTGATAACTTTAAAAAAAATATGTATAAATTAACAATAGCTATCTGAGGGGGGGGGGGGAGAACTCAATAAGTCTTGAAATATTAGAGGAAAACATTGAAAAGCTTAGGACCAAGAATTTTAGCCATATTACCTTGCTTTTTCTATCTTTTTAATAATTTTTATTCAATGAATTCGATTTTTTTAGTGCAATTGATAATCTATTACTTTTTGCCATTGGTGTTTTATTTAAGATTTTTTACTTTACACACAGGAAATATTTCGGACAAACATATTTAAGTAGATTCATTTTGAAAGCATGAATTTTTGAT
Organism: Trichonephila clavata; assembly: GCA_019973975.1. NCBI lineage: Eukaryota > Metazoa > Arthropoda > Arachnida > Araneae > Nephilidae > Trichonephila > Trichonephila clavata. The sequence goes on from BMAO01028000.1 coordinate 97,687, forward strand.
ACTCTTTTTATTAGATGATCGTTTCAGGAATAATTTAAGTGCAATCATAAGTCTTACTTTGACATAAAATGGTATACTTAGTAATTATATACCATTTCTGTTCTGCTAAATTGCTGGGATATTGGTTTTTGTTTTGCTGAATTTACATAATGGTGTTTATATAGGCATAATAATCCTGGATGTGTCTATATAATTTAACATATAGGTCCAAAACACTGTCTAATGTATTGATTCTTATTTATCTACATGAGCCGATTTTATAAAAAGATTGTCGTGTATAATAAATGGCACATGATGACGTAAAAAGCTGCACGCTAAATCCAAACCAGTTACTACCTCCCCTAGCTTTCGTGAGAAAATGATAAAATAGGGCGCCAAATTCGGATTGTCGTTCTTGTTTGTTTATGACTATATTTTAATTATGCTTATGACGTCAGCAGTAATCTATTACATTAATATGCAGATAATAATAGAAAAATTAAATTGGGACTTCTTTTTTCAATATACTTCCAAGATCTGTCATAAGTGTGAATGATATTTTAATTAATATATTTAACCTTTCACAAAAATGTCAACCATCTTATTTTCATGGATTTGGCTTAATTCTTACTTTTTAAAAATATCTAATGGCTTATATTGTCAATCAAAGCTACTCTTAACGGTGACATGATTTTGAATCAAAGTCAAGTGGCCAGGACTCCCCTTTTATTGGTACGTTACGCCTCAAGTTTTGATGACTTTTTATTGTTGCTGTTCAAAACCTCATTTCACTAAAAAGATTGTCGTTTATAGTACAACATGGGTTGTTACGTTTTAAACCCAAACAGATTCTAAGTCCATACGCCCTTTGTGAAGAAATAAATATATTTATATATTTACTCAATTTGTAAATAAATGCCAAATTCAAGTTACTCTTTTAAATTTATCGCTCTGAGTATTTGCCCTGTTTAACAATCATTCCTGCTGGAGGTCTAAAAGTAAATTTTTGAAATAATTGCTTAGGGAAGAGTGGGAGGAAGCTGTTACAGGTTAAGACTTCTATTTCGAGAACAGCATTTTTCTTTTGTTCTAAAGTTTGTGAAATCATTAAAAAGTTATTATAGTGAGCTTTAATCTAGTATAAGTTTAAATAAATTACAGTTTAGCAAAACTAAAAAACACCCTTTTATAGTTTACCGAACTAAGTTATAACTTAATCTTTTTGTCACCAAATCTGGAATTAGATCCCAGAGACGGGAGGACATCTGAAAATGGGATATCGTTAATCTTGATGATCCTGATCAGGACAATGGAACAAAATTATTAAATATTGTATTGTCCTGGACAGTGAGCAAAAGTAAAAATTAATCTGACCTTATAAAGTGGGTAAAAATTGAGTTCAAAGATTCCATTACATACATATGAAGCTTATAAAAGGGTGTTAAAAAGGTTTATCTTGAAAGTTTGCATTTAATTGAGTTAAGATAGCTAGATTTGTTAGTAAGGTTATTGAATGTCAAGGCAAGACTCTCAGTGTAAATGTCAACTTTGATACTGACACAGCTATAGTTACTACAAGGAACTTACTGGCGTAATGACGACTGAAAGTGCAAACTTATATGAATACGAGTCAAGTTGTTTGATAGGCGCGAACTGTCCGATCCTTCCGGTATCCAACGAGCTGTATCTTCTTCTATACCTTTCACCATTTTAGGCCTTTAATCATGGTGTGTGGGGTTAAGCTCAAAATAGCCCCTTTAAGACTTCTACACTCAACATCTCATTATCAGCAGAATAGAGTGGTGCCATAACCGGTTAAATTACCAGCAGGCTGACAATGTATAGCGTGAGTGAGTGAATATTAACGTCGCCCTGATTAGCAACACGAGGGCTTTTGGCGACGGTCCGTGTAATTTTGAACCATTGATCAAGTGACGCGGACGACACCTGAGCTGGCACCCCTCTCCTAACTACCACACCACACCAATGGGAGGACGTTTGAGCTCTCGATAGATTTAACGGCATCGCGCCCCTACACAGCGGATCTTTAGTGGTACAGTGATCGAACTCATGACACGCTAGCCATGATCCGATGCCTAGACCACTTGGCCACCGCGGCCACAACAATATATAGTAAGAGTCGGCAACCTATTTTACGCGTGCACCACTCAACATCACTCTACAAATTTGTCAATTTTTGAGTAGATAAAAATTGATAACTTTGAAATTGAGCTTATTAAACTAACATCTTTTTTAGTATTTTTGTGTTAAACACAATATACGGAATTACGAAATAATCCAGAAGATAACTCTAATTATAAATCGACAGTTATTTTAAATTGTTGGATGCCGTTGCTGGAAAGATTTAATCATTTGAAGAAAGTTGTATCTATCTACTTGCCATTTTAGGTTCTACATATTTACGAGAACAAATTTTTTCTTATATAAAAATTATTGAATCCGCAAAGAAGTTTTTTAATAACTGAACATTCAAAATGGTGTCAAATTTAAAGTCAGAAGTTTTAACTTTGATATTGTGATGTGAGGTAGAATGGTGCAGGGACAAGATTCGAGTGGGGGGGGGCGCATTAAGAGAAATATATATTTTTTTAATTAACTCTAAAAATACTCATATTTTATATATTTTATTTATACTTATAGTTTATGTATTATGTACTCTCTAAAAATATTTATATATTTTGTGTATTATAAACTCTCTAGAAATACTTATTTTATTTTATATTAGATAAATACCTTTAAAAAAGACACATAATATATTTATAATTTTAATTTTTTATTTATGTTGAAGGAATTGTTATATTTTGTATAGTTCATTTTTAAGCTAATAAATATTTTTAAATGATTTAAAATTAATACATAATAAAGTTAAATCCGTGTTCTTGATTCCTATTCCCTAACTGTGCATGATGCGGGAATCGAATTGTTTCAAATGTTTCCTGCTATGCGGAACCTTGAATTATGCTGGTTGATTGGTTTGGCATACCACAGCTAAAGGGTTGCCGTTCCCTGTTGTATAGTATTCAACGAAAAATTCCAATCTAGGAACTGATGACAATCGGATCCATGTGTTCTAGAGTAGGTCTCATCGGTCCCAACTAGTCTGTTTCATACAGACTTCTAGGTACTAACTCTAATGTGGGGATGTGCAATGTTATCTCTTATGAAAGCAAATAGACTCTACACATCCAGCGTATAATTTTAACAGCTCAATATATTGATGACATTCCGCAACCGGTTGTGTTCCTGCACGTTATCCTGGGGCCACTTTTTAACAAGATAATGCCATCTTCTGTATAATTGTATATGTGTGGACAGTTCCATGCAAATGAAATTATTCTTGTCCAGTAAGGTCTCCAAACCTTTCACCAATAAAAAAATATATGATGTAACCTGATTTCCACAACCTTTGTACAGATTAATGGAAATGTTGATGTTCGGTAAAACTCAAGCTGAACTGAAAATCTCTAATGGAAGAAATACTTGAATATGTGTGAGGAAAAGAAAACTCCAACTCTAATATCGCTCTTGTTATTTGACCTTTTCTTAGAATTTATGAGGTTACATTTCCTAAATATTTTGTTTAATGACTAAACTTTATATGATTCCGGAATGACTTCACTTTAGGACTGAGAAATAATAGCTTTAAACGGCAAATCGTATAATACAGCATTGTTTCTACATTTGGTTAATAATCCATCGGGCATCGTTTATTTAATTCAATCTATTTTGGAAATATATTAGTAAGATTTAAATTATAGAAGCAAGTTTTTTAAAACAAGTAATACAAAAAAAAAAAAAAAATTAAGTTAATTCCTACTTAGGTCAACAAAGAAAAATTTTATTTTAGTTACTTTTTATTAAGTAGTTACAATTAATATAAATATGTATATACATATGACAGAATCCCAATATTAAGTGACAGAATAGAAAGAGCTTTTCCTTGCAGTTTTTTCCATTTGCTTTTCTATATAGGGTTCTGGACTATTTTTTTCTTTGTTACTACTTATTCATTAATTAAACTTAATTATTCTAATAAAATAGTATAATAAAAGAGAAATCACATTCTCAGAAATTAGCCCAAAGACACAACGTACAATTTTCCTTTTTACATATGCTGTTGGATGTATATATTTAATATATATTTAATTTAATATATTTTTGTTTGTTACTCTTTATTAATTCTCTAATTTAATTAATGAATTAATATTTGAAAAAACTGTATTAACATCAAATGATCCACTAAAATTTTTTTTAATGTATTTGAACTTGAATGATGAATAGAAAGTATGTTATTAATGATTGAAAATTTGAATAAGATATATATATTAAGGAGAGAGAGAACTAATAGTACGAATTGTGTGTGTGTGAAAAAATATACTCTCTTGTATAAATCTCTAAAATCTCTAAAATTCTCTTGTAAAAATTACCTAAGTAATTTTAGTGTAGCCAATCTATGTTTATACAATCGGATACACATAGCTAAAAAGCTTGTTATATTTTATTTCCTTGAAAAATTAAATTCTTAATGCATAAAATGTTGGAAGAATTCTTTATGCATAAAGCTATAATTTGTTCTATATTTTTATTAGTCAAATAAGTAACTATGGGATTTTTATTGTAACAATTCTTGCTGTTATTTAATGAAGTATATTGTCTTCGAGAAAACGAAGTTAACACTTAATAAAGATTTTATTAGAAAAATAATTATAGTATAACTAAAAATTCTAATGTATTTAAAACTAGAAAGTAGCATAAAATCATGCATTCTGTGAATTTGTGATTTTCTTGACAATCACGCCAGCATATAGTATTTTTTCGGTGTTAATCGACAGTTAACTTTAAGTTAAAGTATTTTTTTAATTCTGAGATGAATGCCATTTAGTTTCGTTAATAAGTTGACAGACTTCTAAAGTACGAAGAATACTTTTTATTTTAATATTCTCTCAGAAGTAAATATATTTAATCATTAGAGAATACTATATCTCTCTGTAAGCTAAAAATTATGTAATGAATGGTTTTAAAATGTTTAAAACCTGAATTGAAAGAGTACTTGTGACACTTTTGATTAGTTTCGCATCTTTCATGGATGAAATATCAAATTTTTAAAAAAATTTATCAATGCAGAAGTAGTTTTAAAAGCGCACGATTCTAAGGTGTAGACATAAAGTGGTATAAGATCTCCACACAGGTTAAGTTTATAGTAAATAATTATGAGCTTCAAATCACGAGCTTATGCATCCAACGTAATCTCTAGATGAAATTTAATGCGAAAGAATACGGAAGTATGTATAGTAATCTAAGAGTAGATAAGGATAACTCCAGCAGAGAGAGATTAATCCGAAATATAAATAATTTTATTTAATCAGGAGTTCTCGATGAAATTATCCTGATTTGTACTAGAGTAAAAGGTGTGAATATTTCCAGATTAAATATGACGGCACAGAGAGAGGTATGATTTGCATCTATTACGTTTGACTTAAGATTAATTTTTTGATGTGGCATTCTCATACATTTCAAATGTGGAAGATTGTATATTCGTCCTATTAATTTCCCACACACTGTTATACTCTAAAGCAACTCGAGGTTTATTGGCGACTGACCTCGTAATTTCAAACCTCGGTCAAGTGACGAACACGACACCTGAATTGGCCCGCCACTTTCCAAGCTTCCACACCATTCCTACGTGATTACTTTAAATCTCGACAAGTCTAACATGTATCAGCTCCTCTACGCGGCCCGTCTTCAGGGGCACCAGGACTCGAACTCATGATCTTCAGGTTCGAACATGACCAATCGGCTATCGCGCCCAAACAACGGGGGAAAGGTTACGTTTTGGCTGAATGATACTATCAGACCTAGTTTGGTAGTACACTCTATAACAAAAAAAAAAAAAAAAGAAAAAACGACGCACCAAGAAGGAGTTGCCCGATTGTAATGAAATTTCGTATGCAAAGACTTGTACCAAACATGCAAATTATTTAAATTTGGTGTCCAATGAATGAATAATGGGAGCTACAGCGCATCAAAACTGCGCACTCAGCAGGTGTCTATAAGAAGCGATTCTCAATCTGATGGTCACAATTTCTGCTGCGTTGTGATACCTTTCAACGACTGAAACAATGCCTCGCCGGAGAATTCGAGTCTCCTTAGGAGCAGCTGTGAGAGTTTGAAAGAGGCAGGTTGAGCAAAACGGAAAATCACTCATCATATGGGTCGAAACGATGCGGCCATTAGAAGATGCTGGCAAGAATGGGTGGCCAATGGTAGATTTCAGTGTCATGATGGTAGCGGTCAACCTAGGACCACATTAGATCGGGAGGACAGATTGATTGTCAGATCAGCTGTCACAACGCCTGATTCATCGTTATCAACCATCAGACGTGTGACCCGCACACGAGTGTCCACTATGACCATACATAGACAGCCTATAAAGCGAAATTTACAATACGTCACCTACTACTCACGCCTGCACACTGTCGAGCCAGATTACAGTGGTGCTTGGCTCGATCATGATGGAATCATGCTGACTGGGGACGTATAGTGTTTAGCGATGAATCCCGTTTCCAACTGTGTCCTGACGATCATCGAAGACTAGTCTGGAGACGCCCAGAGTAGCGTGCCGATCCTGCTTTCACTATTGCTCACCACACAGGCCCTCAACCAGGAGTTATGGCCTGAGGTGCCCTTTTTTTTTACAGAAGGGCCCCTTTGGTACACTTACAGCACAGCGGTACGTTGACGACATTCTGAGAACTGTATTCTGTCGTTCCTTTTCAGTACCTTGGCCTTATTTTTCAGAGCGATAATGCCAGACCATATACGACACGTGATGCTATGAACTGTCTTATAGCTTGTCAACCACTTCCTTGGCCATCCAGATCGTCAGATCACTCTTCATTCGAGCATGTCAAGTATACGATGGGAAGGTGACTGCATTTACCATGTAATGTTGATGACCTGGCCCAAAAATTGGAGTAAATTTGGCAGAGAATACCGCAGGAGACCATCAAGGTGCTTTATCACTCTATGCCACGTCGTGTGGCAGCTTGCATGCAGACTAGAAGTAGGTTAACACCTTATAGAGCTCGTTACTTTGTAACTATGTAACTCTGAGATAAATCATTCAATTTTTCTGAAATTTTAATCATTATCTATCCTGTACATAATCTTTCCACCCACCAATTTTCATTTCTATCGGACAACTCGTTCTTGGTGCGTCGTTTTTTGTTATAGTGTGTATTTATGCTGTCACAACAAATATTTTTATATAGATTGATTTCATATATTTTTATGTTTTATTAATAGAAAAGTTATATTTCATGTCTCTTATAACTCTCTCCCCCCTTTTTCTTATTATTTATTCCTTCCTGTTTCTCATTATTTATTTTTATGAATAGTATTAAGGATTTATAAATTCGAGAAGTAGAAAACATTTTAACAAAAAATTTAATATGCTTCCCTTTTATTATTCTTGATGTATTATTTTAATATAAACAAGATTTACAGTAAATATTTACATGCTCTTGTAGAAAAAAAATTAAGCTTGAAGTACGCCTTTGTTTCTTTTTTTTTCTTTCGTATTGCATTATTTACAGCTTCTTTCTTTATGTGATATGGTATATTTTTTGCTGTCTCAGCCGATAATTTTTTCTTTTAGCTATTGGGATATTTTTTAAACTTAATATTTATGTGAGATTTGACCATCTGTTTTCCATTTTCCTTTAGAAAAAAAGAGTATTTTATACAGCTTGTTTTATTGTAAAAAAAAAAGATTTAGATGCATATACGAATACCAGCCGCATTTATAGCCACCAGGTCAGTTACAATTATCGTGTAAATACACAATACCCCTTTCCATGTTCTTTAGCACGGATACTCCACTTTTGCTTTGCTTCTACTCCATCTTTAGAGTCTTATGATATAGTATAAAATTATTTATTTCCTTCTCACCTGAAACTCTGATTGCATAGTGCTAAGCTGAAAAGAGGCATATCGCTTTTTTCATCTTCGAGACATAAGAACGAAGAATCATGTATTCGGTTGAAAACAATATAATAAGGAACATGTTTCTCTCAAGTGATTCAGAAGTAAAGAATTTTTTGGGGAGTTAAAAAAGTAGTTAGATATATGTATACTTTTTTCTTCAATAATTCTTTCGCAAATATATAATCTTTGAGGAAATTATTAACAGTAATACCGTTACGAATTTTCTGTAATGAATGCTTAAAATAGTGTAAATAATTTATATCTGCATGCTTAATATGTCAATATTGCTTTCTGTTGTATTTATTTTATGTTAAAATTTAATATTCGCTAGAAACGCTGTTCCTTACATTGTAATGGCGATTCAAAGAAAAATTGGCAAAATGTTGGCGATAGAGACAAGTTAACATCATTTTTTGGCGAGTTAGCGTCCATATGGATGTTTCTAGAAAGCACTTTGGAAAGATCCGTACAGGCTATAATAATAGGAGTCGCTCGCTGAAACGGAGTCAGTATTGTTTTGACCTTTGAATAGTCGACTAGAAATTGGTTGCAAATAATCTTAATGATTCGTATTTGTATTTTAGATAGTGATAGTTGTGTCTGAGTACAGTAAAAGATGTGAAGACCTTCTAGGGTTTATTCTGCAAATTTTACTTTTGTATTCTGCATTCCTAAGGATTGTTTTTCAACAATAAATTTTTATTACTTCTTTAGAACTACCTTGCTCTTCGAGACTAATAACAAAAAATCCTTGAACCCCGATCTACGTAAGGAGGCTTTGAATAGTATCTATTGTATGCACCTGTGACTTAAATTGATGAAAAAATGTTCCATTTGGTATTGATCTCCTCACAATAATACAACGTTATTGCTGTTAATAGTAATGCCGTAGTTGAAACTTTTTATTTTTATTTCCAATGGTGGATTACAAAACAACTGCAAACAAAACAAGAGATAAAAAGAATTGACAAATAATAAGAAAAAAAAGAGACACAATTCCATAGTATAGTCTGTAAATCGCACATTTTGTGTCTAAATTTCCTATATCTACTCCACTTGGATTCAGAGTTGAGTGCATGGTAGTGTGCCGAATGAATGACGTTCATTGGAGTCGCACAGTTTACACAGGGGACTCTAGGCAATGCCTACTGTGTTTCAATGCTTGGACAGGCAGTCGTGGGCAGTGGCGATTCAAAAATCGGCAACTGCTCTATCGCGCGGCCATTTTGGAATATCAAGAAGTTTGCTAAACCACACTTTTTGTTTATTCTTCTGGTTGAATTTCGACAAGAAGTGTTCTCTGTAGTACTTCTTTATTATTTTTGGCTCTATATAAAGGAACTCTATTGCTATATATAGAGGTTTGAATAATTTTGTCCCCTTCTTTGCTAAGTAATTGGCATTTTCATTCCCATCAATGCCACAGTGTGATGAAATCCATTGCATGACAATGTCTACAGGGCCTTGAGTATTTGAAAATGGATGTTAAGACGATATGGTACCCTAAAAATCATCAAACTATCGAAAATTTTTATTGGCTTATTTGATACTTCGAATCTTTATAAACATGCCTGCAAAATTTTAAAGCCTTACCTGCATTTTTTATCAAGTTATGGTGCAATATTTGATGCTGGACAACAACTACCACGCCCACATTTCAGATTATCTGCTAGAAAAGAGCCTGATAAAAATTAATTAATTATTTTTCAACCACGCGTAAATGAGACTTACATTATATATGCAGTAACAAATCATTTCAAGAAAGAATTGTGCAATTCATGCAAGAATTCTAGTTTGTGTATTATCTATAGAATGAACAAATGGATTTAATCAGGATTAATAGTTGTGCGTGCTTTTTATGATATTATTATGAATGAAATTAAAACTTCAAAACGGATTCTCCCAAAGCACAAATATTAAATATCATTTTGATTACTCAGATAATTAAAAATCTAATTCGTAAAGAATAGAAAAACTCTCCCATTTTTATATATTTGTTTTTGGTTATATATATGTATGTATCCCATGTGTGTGAAATTCAACACTTTTATTATAAAAATATTTTAAGATATTTATTTAAACAAAAGCGCATATGCAGTTCTTAGATTTTGATATATTTTATCTATAAATTGTTATTCGATTTTTGCTTTCATTCGTACACAATATTTAACATGCGAAGGTTTTTAAAATCATGGAAATAAAAAATAAAGGCAGAAACATCTTTTGCACATGTTGTGCATTAGCTCTGAGCATGGAATTAGCTTTGAAGTGTATGTATTTATTTTGTTTATAATTATTAAGATAAAGTTTTATGAAATATTGATCTTTCATTCGTTTTCTTTTATATATTCATTATGGCAGTATACTGTTTAATTGTTCTACATTTTTGCAATTTCTTATGGTAAACAGTTGTAAATAAGCTAATTAACATTTCATAAAAGATTCAGACTATTCGATGAATATTATATCATGCTATTCATGGAATGAAAACTTCAAACTCAATTTCTCCATGTTGAATTTTTGTATATATGCTATTATTCAAAACCCTAAGTCTTTTTTTATAATTGAAGTATGGGTTTGAAATTTTGTATACATGTTCTGAAATGTATGTTTTGTAAAACTGTTTATGGAATTAGCTCTAACATATTTAGTATTTTTTCTAAAAAATTTCAAAATCAAAATGAATGCTTTTTTGAAAATTTTTGGAAGTTTAACTGTAAAAAAATTAATAAAAAATTAAAGAGCAGCAGCAGAAACAAACCCATGCACAGTTTTATGTAGTATATTATAAGGTACTGGGGAAAAAAATTTGGAAGAAAAGAGACACATTTAAAAAAGCCTTAAAAATTTAAAAAATGTTTAAAAAGGTTAAAAAAATTTAGATTTTACAAACATTTTGCAACAATTTAAAAAAATTTGTATGGGATTTTATTATTAAATATTAACCTTTATAATATACAATTAAAACCAAATATCAAATATTAAAAATAAAAAAAATTGTGAAGATGGTACCATATCGCCTTAAGAGTTCGAGGTGAGGTGAGAAAAAGAGGGGGACCTTGACTGGGTTGATATGAGATTTACTTATAATAACCTTTAAATTAATCCATCTCTTTTGAATTTATCTAGTGTTTTTAGAGATGACACAAAAAAGTCAGCCACTTTGGTGTGATTGTTTCCAACAAGGATTCTTCTTAATACAGTTTTCCAGGCCCCATTTGTAGAATGATTTGTTTTACTGATGATAGGGCTAAAAGTTCTTAAGGATCGTACGGTCTTGCTATGACGCTCAAACCATCGCATTTTGCTAAAAAATAAAATTGAAGATATTGAAAAAATTTATTATGGAACAATCTAAGGGCTTACGACGACCAGCTTAAGTTTTTATAGATGAGTGTGCTTTGTTGAAAGGAAGTGTTCTTGCTCTGCCGATGAATTAATCAATTCCCTCGATGTTGAACTTCATTTTATTCTGTGTCATTCCGCAAATATCTTACATATTTTATAACTGGAATTATAGCTCGTGTGCAGTGTCCACAAAAAATGCATCTGACACTATATCTATGCATATGTCAGGAAGAACTTTTTTAGAAATTAATAGAAATTTGGATGCTTCTTCCGGAGCTTACTATATGAAAAGTTATATGGCTATGAAAGGGAGGCTGGTGATCCTATTGGTCACCTTTCTAATATAGAAAACTGGTTCTTCATACCTTTTCGTTTTCGATATAATTCTTACATCACATTCAGATGGATCTATGGGGATTTGCTGAAACTTCATTTGGATGTCAATGGTGAAAGCGTATTTATTTTAGCAAAATTATTTTCCCGGATTTAAAGATGTCTTTCTTCTCTTCACTTTTTTAAAGTAGGTAATTTAGACTAAAACCTGAAGTAGTAGGAGCAGAAGCATTAAAAACAACCCGTAATTTGGTAGTTGTTTCATCAGGCTGAAAAACGTCTATGATGAGAGGGGGGGGGAATCTTCCATTTTTGATATGTGATCCAAGTCTAAAGATTCGTGAATGAATTCCTAGTATATAATTTTCCCGTTTGGGTAAACTAATTTTCTATAACTTCGTAGAAAACCTCTTTATTGTTAAATATTTGGAATGCAAACCCTGTTTTGCATATATGTGACATTTGTACAATTTATCGACCAGCTTCATTGCGCGTATGAGTCATTTGATAATGATTTTCTCAGCGTTCTTCTTCCTTACATCAGTGGCGTAACGTACACCCCGCAACTCCCGCATATTCTCCATTACACCAATGCCTTACATAGTGTTTTTTGATTTTCATTACTTCTATTTTCCAGAATTTTTGGAAGCTGCCATCAAAGTTTTGCATTTGCGAAATGAAACCGCAATATTGATTTTACTCGGAAAATATTTAATGCACCAATTGCAACATTCACAAAAACAGTGTTGCGAAATAAAAGTTCATTGTCTGATGAACGCTCACACACGAATTTTCAAGCTTCTTTAATTATATCAAAATGTTCCAGCTCCAAAACACATATCGATTTTGTCCGGCAGCATTATTTGAAACTATTAACTCATGCAGTATTTCTAAATTTTAACGGTTTAATAGAGTAATAGGAAGAAAATATGTGATTTTTGATAACAAAAATTCCTTTGATGAAGAAAATGAGTGATTGTTGTTTATTAAAGTAGCATTTAGTTTTTATTTAAATTTAATTACCATTTCTGCATATAAAGTAGATTTGATTTGATTTTAATTTGAATCACTAGGGCTATTGGTGACGGATCTTTTAATTATGGGACGCACACAGTAAAGAGCTGACGCCTAAATGGGATTTGGAATATTTATTTTATATTGTCATGGTCCGTAACCTATTTATGAAATATATATACATATATACATATACAATGCATAAATAAGCACAAAATAGTTATAAACCTAAGATAACTAACTGGTCATGATAGTAAAAAGTATTAGCCATAGTAGTACTGTAGCAAACTCCTGGCCTTAGGAACCAGGATTGCAAGTTTAAACAAAGTTTTGCGGCTAGCCAACCTTCACCTGTATTTGCCAATACTCTGGGCCATAGGGAAAGTAAGAAATGTCAAGAGAATTTTTAGCTATTACAAATAAAACCACAATCTATTAATATAAAACGATAAAATTATAGCCTATAATAATTACTAGTATATTTTAAAATCAATGCTAAAAACAATTAGATGAAAAAACTTACTACGTGAGTACAGCAATAACAATTTTTCCCGCGAGATAGAAAGGAGTGTATTAGTAACGCATAAAATTAGTTAGTTATGATAAAATAACATTAAGTCTATATATATATACATTTAAAAACTCTAAATATTGTTTTAAAATTTATAGAAAATAAAAGTACAACACAGACATATACAATTAATTTTATATAAAATATATTATTATTAATTTATTTAGCATGTGGCGTCATCTATCGATTAACTGTACAACTAATAAAATGCTATTGTTATTACATATTGTCATTACTCTGAGAGCTAATAGAAATAAAACTGCAAATAAAATTAGTAGGGTATCCATGTTCAGTCAATGTTTAATAAAGTTATTAAAATTTAAATATATATTAGATTTATCACTAACTAATACATTATTACGATAAATATAATTTTAAAAAATTTCATAGATAGATATAGATAAATTCGAATTCCAATATGGCACTTTAAGGTATGTGACTACCTTCGGAGCACTTTTTTTGAAATATGTAAAATTTCACTTATGTAAACATATTTTTATTTGTAATGGGACATAAAAGTAAGAATTCAAACACAGTTTTTACAAAGTTATAAATATTTTTGGAAATATAGGGAATTTTGAGTGAAATTTTAGTGAAAAATTGCAATTACGGTAAGGATTGTGTTCAAAATTCTGATACATATATTCTAATAATATTTATACAGTACATAAATAACATCATTTTCTGTGATTATAACTATGAAATTTATAATACTTCTGTAAAGTTTTCAAAATATGTCAATTTTTATGCAAAAACTCATTTTTTTACAAAAAACTAATGTTATTTTCTCACAAAAAGTGCAATAAAATAAATAAATATATACACAGGTATTAGATTATAGTTTAGACTACAGATAAAACTAAATTAAAGATTCTCTGAAAATTTCAAGTCAATATCTTAAAAAGAAATCTTGTAGTCAACCGTACCATGAAGAAAAAAATTGAAAAACATAGTTTCTCAGAAAATGCATTTAAAGATTTTAATGCTATGTGAAAAATTTTCTACTGATTGTACATTTTTTAAACTCACCATATTTATAGCTCAAGCTCTTTTAAATTTCATGTAAAACTTATTTGGAATTTTTTTTAACCTTTTGCTGTTTTCCTGTGAATTTTATACACTATAACAATTGTCGTTTTTAGCAAAATTTTGGTGAAAAATTGCAGTTACGACAAATTTTTTACACAAAATTCTAATAAGTGTATTAATATAATATTTATACAGCACATAAATAACATCTTTATCTGTGTTAGGTATCAAAAGATTTGTAATACTTGAAAAAGTTTTTTAAATACGCCAAATTTTATGCAAAAACTCATTTAAAAAAAAAAATTAATGCTTTTTTTCATAAAAAAGCAATTAAATATTTATATATATATATACAGACATTAGATTTTGATTCATAACACAGATAGAACTACACAAAACATGTTCTGAAAATTTCAATTTACTATCTTAAAAATATTTTGTATAGTGAACTTTATCGTGAAGAAAAATATTGAAAAAGTTTCTCGTAAAACACATTAAAAATTTTTTTAACACAAAATAAATACTTTTCTACTTACAAAACATTTTCAAAACTCTCTATATTTATAGGTTAAGCCTTCTTTAGCTTCATTTTTAGCTAATTTTTACTTTTTTTTGGCTTTTTGCTGTTTTCTGGAGAGTTTTGTTGAGGGTAATGACTGGCGTTTTGATTTTTGAATACGTTCTGTGTCAATTCCCATGTAGTTTTTAAGTATCATTGGATCAATTACCATACCTAAATAATTAAATACATGCAACAGTCCTAAATAACCTGAATTATATAATAGGACAGCAATGTGTGAACCCAAAAACAAAGTTTTCTTGTGAACAAAAATTTCTTTTGGTAAAATAGACCATAATACATTATTAAAACTTTCATTATTATTTTGGGTCATGCCATGGAGGCATTTTTTTAACAAATCTTTATCACAGAGTGCTAAGTAAGTGGGCTTTATCACTTTAATAACTGAATTTGAAAGGCCTGTTGTTTTGTCTATGTGTACTTTTTCATCGCATAATGCTCGTTTATACTTGCACCAGCTGTCTTTCCCTGTAGGACATTGCCCATGCATGGGATTTTGATTGCTAGAGCAGCAGTGAAAGAAAACAGCTATTACAGCAGATTGCATTTTTTCGAGACATCCAACATTGCTACGGATGGCAATCCCGTAATAGTTCTGCAGTTTATCGATAAATTTATCAGTTAGTTTGCCCTTTCCACCAAGTCCTTTGGTGTTCTTTTTTAGTTTCCTTAGACGTGAGCCTACTCTTTTTTGTATATGACCTATACATTCGAGTTTTGAGACACTGTTTTCCCCATATATATTCTTTACTTGTAAAAAGCCCTTGGAATCCCCATCACCATAGTACTCGGTGTACTGCAAGTCTCGTTTTATCAATGATCTTTCAAAAATTCTGAAAGCTCCAACAGCTTCCATATTTCCTGAGGATCCTTTATAGTTTGAGCATTCATGCGCAGATTTCACTTTCATTTCACACATTTTGCAATACTGAGTCATTACTTCCAAATCTAAAATTTTCCCAGTATCAATGGAAATAGCTGAGACACAACCATTAAGCGACATATGGCCTCTCCGCTGCCATGTGCCATCTACTGAAACACCACAATTTGTTTTTTTTTTAAATTTCGCACTTCTATTGATGCAGCTTTCATATTTTCTTCAGAACAAAACTGTACTGCTTCCAGCAGTTTGAGTTCATGAGCTCTGAAGGTGTTTTTAGAAATGCAGGGCAAATTTGAAGTACATAGCAACTTCTTACCAGCTGTGAATCCCCTGCCAATCAATCTCAATCCAAATACCAATAAAGTATTGAGAGTGAATTTTTTATTTTCTTTACGGGTAGAAGTAAAGCCAGTCATGAATCCACAACTGCAAGACACACACAAGTTAGAGCAAAGTCCTTCCCTGGAATCTTCTGTTAGTTTCAATCCAGTTGCATAGCATTCCGGACAACACAGGATTGAAATAATTCCCAATAAAGCTTGGAAATCAATAATTCGATTACCTGTAGAACCATGAAATATAGGTTCAGGCACATCAAAACTGTCATTAGTGCTCAATTTTGCTTCACTTGCAGACGACGCCTTGTTACTGTTTGGTGCTGACTTGGTAAATCTGTTTCCATAAAACCTTCTCTTTCTAGTCACTTTTGATCTAGTTTTCGGCATTTTGAAATTATTCACAATGAAATAAAACGTTAAAATTAAATAAAATAAATGAATAAATTGTAAAAATATCAAAAATAATTAGTAATAAAGAAGAACGCTTTCGAATGAACAATGTAAACAAAGTATAGACGATAATAGTATTGCCATTCAATAAAACAAGCTTGAATTAAAAAAAACAGTTGCCAGATGGAAAAAAAATATTATTAAATAAGTAATGGATACCTTGATCTGTATTTACAATAAGTAATGAATGTTTATCTTGCTTAAAAACTACGAAAAAGGAGTTCAAACTATTTGTTTACATTTTATGTCTCTTAAATACCCATTTCCGGTTTTGAAAATTCCATTTCCGGTTTACTAATTAAGCTATAACTTTGCTTCTAAATATCGTAGGAACTAAAATAAAGTATTTTTGGAATCTTAAATATATGGGCTATAATATAAAAACATAAAAAAAAATTCGAAAAAATTCACCAAACACACGATTTTAGGTTAGTCACATACCTTAAGAATGTTAAAATTAAAATCATCTCTTTTATCATAAATATTACTATGTAATTTATAATCCTTAATACACAATTATACATCCAAGTAATTATTTTTATCTGAATTACTCTATTAATATATATATACATAACTACTGTAAACATACTACCAGAATCCACGTGCTAAAATACAACTTACATAGATAGAAATTAAACCCTAATTGCTGCTAGAATAACGTTAGAATTATGGTTTTACTTTTGTCATTAAAACATGTGAGATATACAACTGTACTTCCTCAGTGCAGACTTGGAAACTGCTTAGCGTTGCGTTTCACTTCATGACCCTTTGCAGTCGGAATGCTATGAATCAGGAGAGCGTTGACACCTACCATTGATTTCCCCGTCCTTCTATGAAACAGTGTATTATGTCTAAAGCCACATGTATTACAAGAATGTTTTATTATGCTGCTGGATATTTATGAGAGAGATTCCCTTTCTCTGTGCTGCAATTAAAATTTTAAAAGGGAATTATGCGTTTATATGTTAGGTGATCTTGCTTGTGCATAAAATATATACGTTAAGGTTAAAGCTCGAAAGTGGTTAATGTGCAGATTATCTAGATAATTTGCAGATAAATTATTTAGCTCTTTTAATTAAATAATGTCGCACTGTTCAGCTGCACGAGGGCTTTTGGCGTTTACTCTTTTAAAGTGCGAAATCAAGGTTTCCCCACATTTTAACCAAGTTATCCTCACACTATCGTTTTCCGTAAAGAGTTAATGTTCAAAAGTTTGCTTATCTCATTTCATTTCTGTTAGGAGGATATATCCTATTCATTTCCAGAATAATATACCCTAAAAATTTAGAAACAGATTTGCAGAAACAGTAAATGTATTCGATAAAAGACTTCTGTTCGGGCTTTTACTAATTCTCTTGGGGAAAAAACTATTTTTAACTGTGGTATTAGTTTAAAAACTGCTTTCCATAGAGATGACTTGGTTTTGTGCAAATGCTACTTCTATTTAAGAGCCAGTCGTTGAGTAGGTGGGAAACGGTTAAGAGTAGATCGTAAGCTGAAATTCAAGTGTTGGCGAGTGTTAGTCACGTATCGTAAGATTAATAATACAAGATGAATCCTCCGGATAGTAGAATTTATCATCATTGCAGTTGAACGAGCTATCAGGCTGAAAGCCGGGTCATACAAAGAGATTTAAGAAAGATAAGTACCTTTCATAATTTGGTTACCTAAATTTGGGTTAAGATTTCTTATTGCTCCTCTGGTTTAGTTAATAAAGTGCATTCGTAAAGTGTTAAAAGTTAAATAAAATTAGTTGTTCTATAAACACATGTCTTCCTCTTTCCTTGAACTTACCCATTCCCGTGACCTCCGGGTCACGACAGACTCCCTGAATTAATTAATAATTAATTTAATTGCGATTATCAATTATCTTCTGGAAACAAATTCAGTGTTATAAGTCTAGCAAGTTAAATTTTAATGTACTACAAATGCGTGTGCTTGTTGCAAAAATCGATTGCTATGCAAAAATTAAAGTTCACCAATCTTTAGATTTCATTAATAAAAAAGCATAATTTTCGTTTGACCATGGTTCAAAATTACGAGGTCTGTCGCCAAAAGCCCTCCAGTAGCTGATCAGTGCGACGTTAATATTCACTCACTCACACAAATATTTAAATATGTCTGGAATCAAACCCCGCAATCCCGCTACCGATCACTCGCGTTTGTTCGCAATACTTCATAGTTAGCTTTTTTATTTTGAACGGTGGAGTGCCCAAAATATTGTGTTGCGTGTCATCAGTGGCACGCGTGCCATTGGTTCGCCATCCTTGGTCTAGATTATGGCGACTGGCCATATTAGTGGTAAGTAAACAAAGAAATTTAAAAAACAGGGAATGGGCTAAGCTATGATGTTTCAAAATGTTTTCAAGCTGCAAGCTTCAGTGAGCAAGTGAGGTAGGTACCTCTACACAAACGCGATCACAGCTTTACTGTTTTACGACATCACAGGTCACTGCGGGGCAGAATTGTTCGCGAAAAGCTTAGCTATAATCTGGTAACTTATTTGCGTACAGGCATTAATTATTTTCTTTTTTTTTATTAAAAAAAACCGTTGCTCCCTTAAAAATTCAGTACTTCTCAAACTTTTAAGGTTTGCGACCCAATATTAAATCATAATTTCCATCACCCCCTCCCCTTCTAACAATAACAATGTATTGTATTAAATACTTCTATACTTGGACGGTAAAGCTACAATACGACTTTAAACTCTTAAGTGATCCAGGAGTATATAAACGTCTCTTTCACCCAAAGCGTTCA